>JAATHB010000036.1:0-72743 GCA_014822075.1 Fusarium buharicum
TAATTCATTAGCTTGCGCACCCCGGTGCGCAAGCTAATGAATTAGCAGCCCTCCGAAGGACTCATCATCTAAGCTACATCTGCCGAAATAAAGCTATTACAGACTATTTATGTTCAGTGAACATATTAATAAATTTTTTTGATTTATAAAAATAATTATTGGATTGTCTACTATCTATTTTCAATGCATTTTTACCTAATTCAAATACAAACCCTGCCGTAATTATACCTATGAAGATAAGCACTACAATTAATCCATAAATTCCATTTTCATAAACACTTATACCATATGGATATATCACTAATATTTCTAGATCTAATAATAGATAAACTAATGCAAATATGAAGAATTTCACCCCGAACTGAGTTCTATTTTGACCAAGGAAACTATGAAAACCACATTCGAAAATACTATATTTTTCTTGGTAAGGGTTATGAGGAGCAAGTATGAAATTAAGAAGTAAAAAAATTATTGTTAAAATAGTAACAAAAACAAAAAGAAAAGTTACACTACTCATTTAATTGTTAAATAAAATTTGTACCAATATGGTCAAGGTTGTTAATAATTAATAATTATTATTACTAATTTTTCAATATATTTCTATATTGTTCAGACTATGTCTTTATTACTTAAAGTAATATTGGATTTTTTTTTTTACCTAAGGTAATTAGTCGTTGAACGGTTTTAATTTTATTAAACTTCGCTGCAAATCTTTCATTAGTTTATACTAATAAATCTTCTTGCAATTTATCCAATTTTCAATGAAACACACTATGTTTATCAAGGGGGCAATCCATATCTAAGATACAAATTTTATGCGCTAACTAGTAGTGTAACTCTTTCTAGATGAGTTCATATTTTCTTTTATTTTACATATATCATTATATCCCTCCTGGGTTAAATGGCTTTTTGATTCTATTAATTTAGCTACTAAAGATCAGTCTTTAAAATCTTTATATTTAACACCTTTAATTTTATATTCGTTAAATAAAGGAATAATCTTAGTATTAATATCTTCAAATTTTCTAGTGACAAAAATTACAGCTTTTTTACCTTTATTATGGTAATTAAATCCTCCACAACCAAAAAAATCTACGAAAGATTTCAATAATTCTTCATCTTTATTATGCTGAGAAACTCTAAAACTCAATGACACATATTTATCATCTGATGTAGTATATACTGAAAAAGAACCCTCTCCTGATACAAATCCGGCCATCCACTCAGGATGAGGTATTACCATATTTTCAATTAAAGGTCTTATTACCGGTATAATGTGAGGAAAATCCTCTTTAACCGTCGAAGATAAACCTAAATTCATTGAGGCACAAATACTAATAATTTCTTGCAGGACTATGGCGCCCACTTCATATGTTAAATGCCCCTGGCTATTTAATTTATTAATTATTAGTTTGAATAGTTCAAAGTCAGCTCTTTTTTGTGTAATTAAATTATATTTATCGAAATGAGATATTATTATAGCTATATCTTTTAAAGATCTTACTTTATAAACACATTCCTTCTCAGAGGTATTAATTGAACCTGTTTGATTAAAATATATTTTTATTTCCTCCAATAAAGATAAATCTCTTATATCTAACTTAATTTGAAAGGTAGGTCTTACTCTTAATTTATCTTTATTCTTTTCTAAATGTATCATAAAAGAACCTTCAGCATCCGTAAATCCTGTAACAAATCAAGGACTTATCTGCTGGTTGTTTAGATTTAATTTGTAATTTTTCATATTGATTTATTAATAATTTGAATACTAAGGACTAGCTTAGGTAACGGAACTTAATCAGAAGTTATAATCACTTCCTGTAAGGCGGCACTGTTTTACTTCAAGAGGATTAGTCTGAGCCCTCGCGTTGAAGTCTGCGTAAGCTAAAACATATTATTATCTACAGTTTATGTTAAGAATATCTCTTTATTATTTACAAACCGCAGACAATCCAATTGTTATCCCTTAAATTTATTTACTTTAGCTTACTTTAACTAGCTATGCTCCGAAGGGGGGCACTGCGTAGCTAAGCAAGCTAAAACACAAAGAATGAAACTTTTTTTATTTACCCATGCTTAGCCATTCTTTGTTCATAAATAAAAATAATAGAATAACAAGTGTAATTATAGAAATTACAAAAGAAATAGGACTTGATATAGCTATATTTTTATAATTAAAGTTTAATTTATTAATTATTTTTTTATTATTATCTAAAACATTACCTTTTAATTCTAAATTTACTAGTAATGGATTTATTTTATATTCGGGTAAACTAAAGAACATTTCTTTTATTATACCTAAATAATAAACTCCTCCTATAACACTAGTTAATATTGCGATTAAAGATAAGAAGATAAGACCTTTATCTAAGGCTGCACTTAACACCATCTGTTTTCCAAAGAATCCTATTAAAGGAGGAACTCCTATAAATGAAAAGATAGTAATAGCTAAACTTATAGCTAAGAAAGGATTTATATAAAAATAACCTTTCAATTGAGTTACTAATTGTACAGGTGAATTATTTTTATCCATTAATTCTTCATGCTCTTTGTTTTCACTTATATAACAATATAAAGAAAATCCTATTGCTATTAATATAACAAATGCATTTAAATTACTTATAGAATATTGTGTTAAATAGAATATAAATGCTTGAGTAGATTCAACACTAGATATACCTAAAGCTAGAAGTATAAACCCTACGTGAGAATGAACTAGAAAATGTCCACTGTTACCGTGAGACATCCCCCTTTCCCGAACCGTACGTGATAGTTTCCCATCATACGGCTCTCCGGTCGAATTAAGAAAAAGAAAGTTACTTAGATTTGAGATGGTGTTCCATATGACATTTCCTGCACAATGGTATTTGTTTTCTACGTCTTTTTACCATAAGGGCGTCTATCTTGCTTAACTTAGGATTCAGGTCCTTCATTTGTCTAACATGATGCATTTCAACTCTGTATTTGGAATCGCAGACTGAACAGGATATGTCCTTTAAAGTTGCTATAGATATACTTTCGGCATATAGTGTCTTTAGCATTCCGTTATTGGATGCTGAAGATCTGCCTACACTAATCTTGAAGTCTCATGGTTTAGCACTATAGATTGGATCTACAAAAGCTATATCATCCTTTCCTCTTAAATTTTTACCGAATTTTTCAAAGACTTTTTTCTGGGTCTTTAGGGTAAGTTTCGCGGCTAATAGTTTAGCGCACGAAGATTTAAGAGTACTATGGACTAGACCACTAATACTTCCCAAATTGTGAGCGAAGCTGTAATAATTTATTATACCCCTATATACGGAATTGTATAATGCGATTATTTGATCCTTTGAATTAGCAATTCATAGAAATCTGGGAGAAGTAATTCCATTCTCGATGAAATTCGCTTCTGTAAGCTTCTTGATAATTCTATCGGTTGGAGCTTCCAATCTTATTTCCCTGCCTATTCTTCTTACAAACCCGGAGTTTCTGGAGAATATTTGATGACGAGATCTAAATATCCTTGTTCCTAAAAATAATACTTTATCTTTATTTGCGTTGGTAATAAGAGTTTTGTTTTCACTCAACTTTAGGCTCAGGTTGTCGAAGAGGAAGTCTCTAATCTTTTGTAGAATCTTAACACAATCTTCTCTGGAACCTCTAACTCCTATGATTCAATCATCGGCGTATCTTACATACACCAACTTTTTGAAGTTTGGGTCAATCGGGACTTTGGATGGTGTTTTTAGGAGCAATTTATGTCAGTAAAGTTTCTCATTCATAGTTTTAGCACGACGTTTCTTATTATTATAGCTTATCCATAGTGGATTCCCTTTTGCTTTCTCACCTATAGCGAATTCTGATGTTAGCTTGTCTATTTCTTTATCAAGCTCATTCATGTAGATATTACATAAAATAGGGCTGATAATAGAACCTTGAGGAGTTCCAATAATAGATTGACGATATTCACCAAACTCTAGATAGCCGGATTTTAGGGCTTTAATAATAAGTCTTATGAACCTTTCATCTTTGATCTTCTTTCTCAAGATTTGAATCAAAGTTTCGTGGTTGAACGAATCAAAACATTTGGATATATCACCTTCGATGTATCAGGATGCTACTCCGAAATTGGTGTATATTTGTCTTAGAGCGGAATGGCAACTTTTGTTGGGTCTAAACCCATGGCTATTCGGCGAGAAGCTCGGCTCGAATATGACCTCTAGAATCATTCTCATTACTTCCTGCACGATTTTATCACGGGGAGGAGCCACTGTAAGAGGTCTCTCTCCACCTGAAGCTTTAGGAATCATAACTCTTTTACCTGGTTTGAATTTGAAGGATTCACTCTTCAATTCGCAGATTATCTTATGAATTACTTCAATGGAGAATCCGTCCAGAGTTGTAGGAACAATTCCTTGAGTCATGTTACCTGGCTTACTTTTTAGATTATCGTATGCTATTTCGAATAATCTTACATTATACATTAGATTGTAAATGTCCTTTGCTTCGAAATTCTTATTTTCTCTAAATTTTTCTTCTAATCATTGTAATTTTCTAGTAGCGTCAGATTTAACTGTACTGGAATCCCCAGCGGTACTAGAGTAACTACAATATCATTGACCTGGAATCCTTCCCAATGCTACTGGATTTTTCAATCCGTTACTCTCGCTTTTTACTAAGCAAGAAGGTATTACGATTCCTCTGTTACCATAGCCATTTCTGACCTTAGGCAATCCCCCAGTTCCTTCACTCATTATTCAGTTTCCCTTAGATTGTCCTTTCTCTACTTTGTAAGTATTAGTTATACCCAGGAAAAGATCAGTTCACAGCGAGATTCACCATCTCAAAATCTCACTTGATCTACATACCCTATAACAGCCAAGGTAAGTCCCTACAGTTGAGGATCCTTGTAGATAGACTTCAAGCAGTTTAGCTTTAATCTTAGGAAACGCGACTCTGGTTACTAATCAACTTTGCTGAATAAGTCTAATTAACCATTTAAGCGGAGATGCTAAGTTCGGCATCGGGCTTTCCCCTAAACCTAACTCCGTTGTCGGATACATTTGTGAACGATGTATAAAGCCTTCGGCTTTTTTAATGAATGAGGCGCAGAGGCGCACGATAGTACTGTAAGCAAATAATCTTTTAATTCTAAATTGAGTTAAACCTACCACAGTTCCTATTACTAATGAGAATAATGAACTTATTAGTAAAATAAATGTTCAACTCATTTCTGAAAAACTGCTGTTAGTATAATACACTAATTGTAATAATAATATAAATATAGAAATTTTGGCTATTATAGCCACGAATGTAGTTACTATTGTAGGTATAGCGTCATATACGTCCACGACGGTTAAATTTATCGTCCAAATTAAAGAAAAGAACAATTTTAAAGCTCTCATAGAGATTGCTAAGCATACATATTTATAATATAAAAATTTGCGTAGTTTATTACAGATATCTTCTACCTTTATTCATTCCCGCTCTTATTTGACGAATCTGATCAAAACCTTCCTTAGTTAAATGAACTTTTGTTTGTATCATTTCTGCTACTTTAGCTCAATCCTCAAAATCCTTAGATTTAACGCCAATAATAGGGTATTTATGGAAAAAAGATATAATCTTTTCATTATTATCTTTGAAGGATTCACATCTAAACTCGATATAATCTTTATAAGAATAAGTTTGACCACACCCAAAGAAATCCACTAAACTTTTTAATAGTAATTTATCTCTAATATGTTGAGTTACTACAAAAATTAATGCTACACGACTTCCTATTTTATGTAATTTAGATTCTCTAATACTTACTTTAAAACTACCATCACCACTTGTAAAACCCGCTACCCATTGAGGATCTAATTTAGTAATATTAAGTGGTAACAATGGTCTTGTTGAAGCAATAGTATTAGGAAAAACTTCTAGTAGTAAAGGAGTTAATCCTTTATTTAAAGAAGCTCTAATATTTATTATTTTTTGTAAACCTTTAACTGTTAAATGTTCCCCACCTTGCATCATCAGAACTACTTCTTTAAATAATAGGTAATCTGAATATTTATTAGTCTTTAAAGGGTATTTATCAAAATGAGGTATTACTTTTGTTATTATTTGATTTAAAGAACCTACTGTAAAATCACAACAACCATTTCTTTCTTTACCAATTCTTCCTGCTCCGAAGTAAGTCTGAATAAGTTTTAAAAGACTTAGGTCTCTAGTATGAAGATTAATTGTGAAATTGGCCTCTATTTGTCAACCTATATGGCTTTTTGGTGATTTACGAACTATAACAAGAAAGCATCCTTCAGCGTCAGAGAATCCTGATATAAATCAGGGTTCATTTACTTGAAGTTTTCTACTATCTGGGTTAGATACGTAGCATGAATAAAATTGTCTTTGAATAATTTGATTAGAAGGGATTTTAACTTGATAACTTCTTTCGAAGCCCATTAGAGTACATCTTAAATGTAGTAAATTATTACCACACCAACTACCATTTACTCGTTGCTCTTTTACAGTAATACTTTCACATATTACTGACTTAGATCCGCGATAGCCCACGTTCTTTTCAGAAGCCTTCAAGCTTGTTACCATACCTGAGTAATTAGTTCAGCCACTTATATCCTTTCGAACATAGCTTGGTACTTGAAGTTCTAGGGGTTTTCCGGAATTTGATAGTTTACACCCAACGGTGAAGGATTTCCCAAGTCCTTTTTTAGGTGATCAAAAATGAAATGGTGCTGCACTTACTTTAAATAAGAATCCTATAGTAAAAATTACTAAAGAAAGATTAATATAATAAGGTGTATATCATAAATTTGTAGAAAGATCACTTATACTAGTTATGATATATAAACCATCTAAGTTAGTAGTACCTGAATTAGCATATAATAAACTAGTACCTAATAGAATAAAACATGAACTCAGTCCACCTAATAAAAAGTATATTAAACCTCCTGTCGTAGATAATTCTGAATTTCTATATATAGTACTTAATATATAAAGTAGGGTCAGTGGAATGGATACCCTGCCCTCCGAACCGTACGTGATAGTTTCCCATCATACGGCTCTCCGCCAGAATCTTCCAAATATTTAAGCGGTGTAATTTCGTATAAGGGTCATGTCGGCATAATTAAGGTCACCTCTGTGTAGTAAGTCATGGTGGTATGCGCATAATGGTACTTGTTTACGTAGGTACACTCCGACCCACTTTGCGTATGTGCTATTACCGGTTCTTATTTTACCTTTCACATCCTTAACCTTACGGATGTGGTGCATTTCAACTTTGTGGGCTGATTGGCATATGGTACACTTTTGGTTTAGTGAAGATTTTGTCAACTTGCTGAATAACGACCTTTTCAGGTTTTCTTCTGGAGTTGTAGACTTAGCTCCAGAGTACTTATGTTGTACTCTTAAATTGGACGGAAGCTTAAGTTGTATGTCGGAATCAGGGTCACTCAATGTTCTACCAAATCTGCTGAAGACTGCTCTTTTGGTTCTTAATTTTAGTTTAAGAGCTAATGTAAGGGCACAAGAGAATTGGAGAAACATCAAGATCGTTCTAAGGCTATTACGGTTACCTGCAAAGCTATAAAAGTTAACCAATCCTTGTATACGGTGATTGTAAAAATCCAAAATCTCTCCGTGTGAGAAGTTTACTAGGTCCTTTCTAGCAGTGGGTTGAGGCATGTTATTGCTGTCAATAGTCACAAACTTATTGATTTCCAGTTTACCGATCAGATCTTTCACTGGAATCTCGATTCTCATTCTCATACGGAATTTGGCTGGATTACCGGACTTACTTTTGCTAAGACCTGCGCTAACGGCAGATATTCTTTTACACCATGCACCAAGGAATTTAAATCCTTCTTTGGTTGAGGTGACAAGAGTCTTATCATTGTGCAGCGTAAGTCCACACTTCTTATTTAGTATATCCGCTACTCTCTGTTTGATGTGTTTAGCATCATTAATGGAACCGGTCACTAGTATGACGAAATCATCAGCGTATCTGAGGTACATCATCCTTTTAAAGTTAGGATCAAACATATTCATAGCAGGTGTTAACCTTTTCTCCATAGCACGTGTTATTATCTCTGGAGATCCAGGTCTATGTTTTTGTAGCCATTGGATACGTGACTGTAAGTAATCATATCTTTTATTTCTGGTTCTTTTGTTACCTTTATCAAAGTCATTCTTGAATTTGTCAAGGTATTGGTCTAGTTCATTTAGAACAATGTTAGCTAAGAGAGGACTGAATACACTACCTTGGGGGGTACCTACAGTAGGTCTGTGAGGTTTACCCGTTTCGGGGTCTATGTATCCAGCGGTAAGCGATTTCCTGATAAGTTGTAGGGTTTTATCACAAGAGGTGATAGATGCAATTCTCTGCATTATAACCTCGTGTGGTATCATATCGAAACATTTCGATATGTCTCCCTGGATAACCCATTGGTAAGTTCCTCCGTTCCGGTAGAGTTGGAATAGTGCTTGGTGGAGTGACTTGTTGGGTCTGAAACCGTATGAGCTGGCTGAAAATTTGTCTTCTCATATGGCGCTCATGAGTACATTTAGTGCTTTCTGAACGATTTTTTCCCTTGGGCTACTTACACTCAAGGGTCTAAATTCTTTCTTCCCGGGTTTAGGAATCATGACTTTCCTTGTAGGAGTAAATTTGAACTTACCTGTTCTTATATCTTTAGCAATTTTTTCGAATCATTCGATGTTTATTCCATCAAGCGTTTCGTCAGTAATCCCTAGAGACATATTTCCTGGCTTACTTTTTATTTCAAGATAGCACGCTTGTAAATATAGGGGGTTAGCTAGGATGTTAATTAAACCATTATACGTTCCTTTGTTGCTTATGTATTTGTTCAATTCGGTCTTAACTCACGAATCAACGGACTTAATTTCGTCGCTGCCCAGTATAGGGTTGAGAGAGTCGGGGTCCTTTTTGTCGAAGTCATGATTAGATCCAATCGACGATTTCTGACTGCTTCCCTTTGCTAAATTGTTGCTACTATGGAAGCTCCGTCCCCGCATTAGATATATATTATATCCATAGGCGGTTAGATCCCGGGGTTGCTGTGCGTTTCTGTTTGAGTTGGTGGTGTTAGGACCTTGCGCATTTGTGTCTTCTGTATTGAAGTAAGCATAGGGTTTTTGGCAACCTTCATAATACGGTCTACTTATGAAAGCATTTAGGTACCCTATTAAATGCCGCGATATTCTGCTTAAGACATTTAGGCCAAGTTGAGCCGCTCTGTACGTATCAAGTTTGTTATCCTGTCCATAACCACCCCCACTAGTAGTTATATCAAATAAGGGCAGTCCTATTCTATAACTACTTTTGTAATCTGCTATACCTCTGGATAGGTTATTGGCCTTTTCCAGGGCGATTACCCGTGGCAGGTATTCTCAGAGAGAGCCAAATATACCTGATATTAAGCTGGTATACATATATGTATTCAAACTTAACTCCTCAACGCACGCCTCGCCCGGCGCACGACCGTAACTTTGTAACTCTATAGCAAGGAAAATAGATACTAAATCATTAGTTGACATTAATAATACTGCACCTGTAATTACAAATAGTATAATTAAAGGATATTCAATAATCTTAAAATGTTCTCCCATTTTATTTATTATTTTTGTATTATAATAAATAAATTTATATAACAATAAATCTTTTAAAGAAGAATATTCTGATACTCATACTTTTCTAGGATAAAAACTAGTTAATTGTAATATTAATATACTAACTAAAAAGATAAAAATATGGAATATTTGTGTTATATTTGTCATAAGTAATAAACCACCATGTAAACCTACACCTTTAGTTATAACAGCTAAAGAAGACATATCATGTAAAATACAATAAATTAATATTAATATCGCTATTCTATTAAATAGTATTGATAAATCTCGTCTTATATTGACGGCGTTTGAAAGTAAAACTAGTACTATTGATAATATGATCATGTGTAATTTTTTTTTAGTCCGTCCGACTATTATGCAATGGCCATCATTAGGCAAGCCTTAGGAGAAAATCGAATTCTCATTACTAACGTATGAAATTAGAGTTTTAACCGTTTAAACTACTTAGGCTTATTTTTTTAATAAAAGAGTAGCTTGCTAATTCCTTATTTCATAGTAGCAGGAATAGAGTTTGCGTCTTACTACGTATGTATAGCTTGCTGAAGACAGTAGCGTTTAAAAAAATAATAAAAAAAAAGCTATAGCTTTTTTTCATAGCAAGCCTTTTTTACTACAGCTGCCAGGATCAAAAGGAGGGTAAACACTCGGGCTCGAACCGAGAACAAGTTACACCACAAATAACCACTCTACCTATTGAGTTATGTCTACCTTAATAAATCGGGCTTTAGCTTGCTTTAGTTTTAGCTTACGGTTATAGCTAAAGCTCTAGCTAGAGCTTTATGTGCTCTTCTATGAAATAGGAGCACATAAAGCTAGCAGAGAAGCGGTGCGCAAGCTATAAAAAAATAAAAAAAAAAAATGCCTAGCTAAAGCAAGCTAAAGCCTTTATTTTTTTATAGCTTGCTAGCCTCCCCCTAATAAATAGCTTACTAAATAAAGCAATAGACGGATAGCTTGCCCATATAAAGAAAGGTAAAGCTAGTATTAAAATAGAATTATCCTGCGGTGATTCGAACACCGACTGTAAATACCAAAAATTTATGATCTACCCATTAATCGACAGGATATTATCTACTTACGTACTATGAACACCCCGGTTGTCCTCTTTATAAAAGCATGCTTGCTAAGCAAGCTAAGCACTAATCAAATTTTACTGGTTGTTTTTTTTTTAGATTGCTTAATAATATATATAAAACCTACTATTACTAAACATACCAATAAAATGACTAGAACTGTTTCGCTATAATCCTGTCACATATCCTCTAAACCTAGAAGTTATTGATCTTTGTTGGATCAATCCTAGAATTTGCTGTATAATCTAAGTTTATAGCTTGCGCACCCCTTTTATTATTATTACTAGCGAAGCGCATGAAAGTACCTTTAATGTAATCTGATCATTATTCAATTCATGCGCTTCGCCAGGAAGACCTTTTATTTGAATTAATGGGAGATGTGGCATTTCAAGTTTTTAATAAATAATTATAGAACTTGGTTTACCATTATGTATAGATCTATACTTATTGTTAATTAAATCTATAGCCTCGAAATATTTTTCCTCCGGTGCGCAAGCTACAGCAAGCTACTCTTTAAAAAACTCCAAATCTTTTCTAGCCGCTAATGCTCATTGTTCATCCTCCGTGCTGCGCAAGCTAAAGCTATTACACGGCGAGTTGTTATTTAGTATTATCCATAAAGGTGTTTAATAATGTTTCGCCTGCGCAGTACAAATTTGTGTATTGTTGTCTAATTCAGCTCTTCTATGCCATATGATTGTCGCAATACCATCATGTTTAGCCATATAATAATCTACGCATTTAGGGTAATATTCTTCTCTAATCATATTAAAAAAAAAATTTTTCCCTGGTGTAGCTCGCAATTAAACCAGGTAGATCCAGATCCTCCTGAAAGCTGCAGCTAAATCTACTTTATTCTCTTTTTTAATTTATTTAAATAAAATTTTTTCTATAAAAGAAGGCATAGGATTTCGTTCTGCATATTCTCTTGCAACATTTGCTAATTCTTTTTTGTATAGCTTGCTAAGTAGTTAAATAATGTCTATCACCACCACAAATACCCCCGACAATATATATCAAATGGCTCCTCCTTCCCAAAATTAATATGACTAATACTAAAATAACGAAGACTAGTTAAAAAGACAAGATCACCTCTTAGTGAAAGGCAAGCTTACCTGGGCGATCTAAAGTTATAAGTAGATTTTATAGCTTGCGCACCCGTTGTAGGAATTTTTATGGTTAAGTTTAAGAGCTTGCCCCCATATTTTTTTTTATTCCACCCCACTAATATAATCTTAGTACATCGAACCGCCATAGTATTAATAGTATAACAATATAACTAATTTCATCAATAAGTTACCACTACTAACTCCATATAAAGGATTACTAATCTACAGGCAAGAGGACTTGAACCTCTATGGTAATAATACCCGTCGCACCTAAAACGACTTCGTCTTCCATTCCGACATGCCTGCTTTTAATACGGAGAGTGCTAGCTTTATATTTTTTTATGAGCTAGCTTTATATTTTTATAAAAATAGCCCACCATCGTTCTCCTATTCATAGAAGCATGCATAGCTTGCTGTGTAGCCTTTACTATTCATAAGATATCCTGCTAAGCTAAAGCTAAAGCTACACTATACGAGCTCGCGCCTTAAAATATAGGACTTGCAGGATTCGAACCTACATTTTAATGATTAAAAGTCATATGCATTCACCATTATACTAAAGTCCCTTATAGCTGGAGCTTAGCTTGCAGCCGTGTCCCTTCGGTACGCAGTACACAGTACGCAGTACGCAGTACGCAGTATACAGTACGCAGTACGCAGTACGCAGTACGCATTAGCCCTAAAAAAAAATGCATTTTTTACTCTATTTCATATAGAAATAGCCAGCTAAAGCTAAAGCTATAGCTACAATTTTTTTAGGGGGTAAATCCATAAGGCTAAAAATAATAATTAATCCTTTATACCTAAACGGAGTAGCTTACACTATGAACTATAGCTTGCTAGTTTGCTCCTTCGCAGAGCGAAGCACTATGAAATAGTAAGCTATCACTATATTTATATGCCCTATTCCCGGAGGGAATCGGTAAGATTCGAACTTACATTTTAGTGATTAAAGTCTTTTTATTATATGAGCAAGCTAGATAAATTTATTTATGCGTATCCCCCGGAGACTTTGTACAGCAAGATAAAGCTACACCTTTATTTAATTATTTTATATGCACACGGTAAGACTTGAACTTACAACAAAAATAGCTTCAATATTTCACTCTACCGATTGAGTTACATGTGCTTTTTATTAGTGGCTTTAGCTTGCGCAGTGCAGCACACTAAATATCTTTCTTTTATTAATTTATTTAATTTTTTATACCTCGAGGCTCCGCCTATAACGTAGACAATCCTACATTTTAAAATTCGCCTCCTTCTTTATTTCCTAAAAATACTATCTCCTTATTTAATACTATGTCTTGAACTTTAACTTGAGCAGTGCTCCGCACTATTTATTGACATTTTTAACAAGCTTTCAGAAGAATGCTTTTTACCATAAAGTTTCTACACCTTTACGTAATACAGCTATTTCCCTCATTTTTAATTTAGCCCCTTCTGTGTGTTTACCACCCCTTCGGATAAGTACCCAGAGACTTTAACCCTATTCGTGATTTTGTTATTTCAGTATGTTTAATACCTTCACGAGAATAAGCTATTTTTAATATATTGTACCATGGTTCCAATAAATCTATGTAATATTGCTCTCTTTCTGTTAAGGTACTTATATCACAATATTCTAGAATATCTATACTAAAATTTTAATAGCCATATTTTAATATGGCGAGGCTCCGCCTATTAAAATAGCACTATATCCTTCTCCTAGTTTACGATTAATACAATTTGTAGAATAATAAATGCTAAATATATCTATAATCGATTTAGCTGAACCAACGTAACTTTTATTTGTGCATATTCATTAGCTTGCGCACCGGAGTGCGCAAGCTAGAGCTATTAAATTATTTAAAGGATATATACTAGTTTTTTATTATTATCCCTATAAAGGATAAACTTGTTCCTTTCTGCATTATAATATGTTTTTATGGGAATTATGTTATTTTTCTAGCATGCGCAGTGTTTTTCTAGCATGCGCACTGTTTTTATTGTAAACGCTGGCGGAGGCCAGCACGGCTTTTAAGAGTTTTTTATTAAAAAAACTACTCGTGCGATACAGATTATTTAAGAAGGTGGGCAAAGGGTATCCTTATTCTACATTGTAACTATTAACAATTTATATTTGTCGAGACCTCGAATTATCTACTAATAGCAAAGTTTAAATATTGTATGTTATAACTTCAACGTTCTGCTCGACCAATTGAGCTTCACGAGCTTATATGGAGACACTCGGATTCGAACCGAGCCTTCTAACATGCAAGGTCAGCATTCTACCAAATAAATTATGTCCCCTTTTACTGTTTGATAGCTCTAGCTTTCCATATTCCTCCCTTACGTTAGGAGGAATGGGAAGTCTATGTATTAGTAAAACTATTGGTAAACCAAATTACCAATAACTATACTAGAGACATTGCAGATTTGAACTACAATCTAGATGTCCGTAGCATCGGGTTTTACCTTTAAACTAATGTCCCTTTTATTAAAAATAAGATACTAATACAAAATTTTAAGAGCTTTAGCTTGCGTATACCACTGCTCTAATACGATGACGAATAGGCTCCCGTCTAGCTTGCGCATAGATTCGACCTGACCATTATGAGTTGCCAGACCAGGTGAAGGATTATTAATATCACTTCTTGGTACTATGAAATAGCAAGCTAGGATCGTTCACACAGAAGGATGCTACATTTTTTTTATAGCTTTACCTTTAGCTGGCTATTTCTATATGAAAATCCAAAAAAGTATTTAGGCGGAGGCTAGCCAGCGACTAATTCTACCCCTACGGGAGTAAGGAATTAGCACATTCATAGTAGCTAGCAGTAGCTGCTATATTATATAAAAATATAAAGCTCATATGCTGCGCTAGCTAAGCATGGGATAAGCAAGCTATAGATTAAAGGAGTCTTTCCCCCAGAAGCATCTCGACTATATTTATGTGCTAGCTCGGAGAGTTAACTCTCTTCTATAGGAGGTGCCTCCTCCATATTCCAAGCTTGCGGAGGAATCATAAGCAGGGCAGGATCTATAGTTTCTACTCTAGCTTGCGGAGCCAAATCCGCATATATTTCCATCGGAACACTTGAAGGGATAAGAACATTTGGTTCTGAGGTCTCAACATACTGCTCTTGGTTAGCTTGCGCAGGCGGGGCAGCAGTCATAGCAACCTCTCTACTACGATCATCTAAACTCTCCCCACTCAAAGAAGAACTATTAATAATAGCATTATAAGTATACATCCTAAGTGGTGAAGGAAGCTGAGTATTATCTATTACGGCTTCATCTCTAGCCTGTAGGTTTAAACCTTCCGGCTCACGACCTCTTGCCACATCCTGATGATAATCATAACCGAAAAAATCAGTATCTGGACCACAAGGATCAAAATCTAAAAATGATACGGAATCTACCGATTCCTCCATGATTGGTGACATAATAGCTTCCGGCTGCTGCATAGCTTGCACAGGAGATGTGGCGGCTACAGCACTATTATTTTGAGTATTCTCATCCTCATCCCCGCTATAACCATGGATATCTTCATCCTCTAACCCTGAATAGATTTCTGCGGCGGCGCTAGCTACAGTAAGCTCCATAGGCGATTCTACTGGTACCGTAATAGCCTCCTCCATAGCTTGATCTTGCGAAACCGAAGCGGCTGCTGCACTATTATTTTGAGTATTCTCATCCTCATCCTCATCCCCGCTATAACCATAGATATCTTCATCCTCTAAGAACCAAGCATTGCTTGCTGGGCTAGCTACAGTAAACTCCAAAGGTGATTCTATAGGTAGCGCCGCAGCGCTATTAATTGGCTCTTTTGAGGCTGGGAAAGGTGGATCAGAAATTTCAAGTAAAGTATCCGTATATACTTCTTTGTCTTTAGACGCATCTACAGAGCTTATGGCCGCACTAAATTGACTGTTGCCGGCAATATTACTACTACCTATCAATCTAATAACTGGCATAGCTTGCTCCGAAGAGGGAAGAGTATCTATAGTTTCTATAGGAGGCAGTGGCTGCTCCATATACCTAGCTTGCGGAGGAACCATAAGCAGGGCAGGATCTATAGTTTCTATAGAAGGCTCTATAATACTAGCTTGCTCCCTAGGAGGCTCCGCTTCGCTAACAAGGAGGGGAGAATCCATAGTTCATCCTGTATCCTCCGCAGCGAAATAATCATCTATTTCCATCGGCTCACTTGGAGGGGGCGTAGAAGTTGCATTATCCACTATAGTAAGAGTTCTAGAATCTCTCGTTTTAGTCTTAGTTATAGTTCTATTTATTTCTCTAGAGTCAACTAGAGTTTCATCTTTTTTAGGTTCATAATTAAAAGCAGCTCTTTTACCTTTCAAAGATATTTGGTTATATTTATGTGGGATAAGTTTTAAGGCTCATCCTGGGTCTGTGTTGTACGTCTCCATCCCCTTAGCTGACCGATCTCTAAACGCAGTTTTGGATAAATTAATTCCCCTCCTTTGTGTATATTTATGATCTACAGCTTGTTTAGAAAAACCAACACTTCTCTGGTTAAGAACGCTAAAATTGTCCTTATGGGAATGATAAGCTAAATATCCATCGGGATTTGCATAGATAAAATCCATAAATTTACGAATTGATAACTCATCATTATTGTCTAACAAATTATAACCATGTTTAGGGATAGTAAGAGGATAGACCCCATCTGTTAAATTAGCAGATAATTTTACACTATTATTTTGAACGTCTATAATGCT
Organism: Fusarium buharicum; assembly: GCA_014822075.1. Classification (NCBI taxonomy): domain Eukaryota; kingdom Fungi; phylum Ascomycota; class Sordariomycetes; order Hypocreales; family Nectriaceae; genus Fusarium; species Fusarium buharicum. The sequence continues at coordinate 16,543 of JAATHB010000036.1, forward strand.
AAAAACTTCCCAACCAGCTATATTATTATTGTGGCTGCTCCCTTTGCTAAAGCTAACCAGGTCAGGACAAGCGGCTGCTCCAAGATTCCCATCGCCGAATACTCCTCATATATCGCTAGTAGGTCTAATTTCAAAAAATTCAAATGTAAGTCTGTTAATAGAGACACCATAAATATTCTTAAATTTAGCATTTGGACTGTCAGTAGTTAATTTACTAGCTATTTTATTTATTAACTCAATTCTAGAGTTTACTAATGGTAAATTAATGCTAGAATTCAAATCACCTAACAATTGTTGTTTTTCTTTGTATCCTTCCACAACTCCATTTTTATATATACTAAAATAAGTCATTTTACTTTCATCTTTGGTTTTTAATAAACTATCTATAGGATAATCACGACGAGTTTTAAAAAAATAGAAACTATGATTAATATGATCATTGTTACTATTAAATCTCTCAAATTTGCTTGTCACTATTTCTAATAAATCTTTAGCATTCCAAGCATTTTTAGATAAATCACTATCAATAGCAGATAATGTTTCAGACCGAGCCTTTTCCAATAAATCCTTAAATTCAAGTGTGTCTTTATCGCTTCGATTTAGGTTCGATACAAGGAAATTACAAGGGTCATATTTTTGACCTTTAGTGATATAAAATTCCACTAACTCTTTATAATTTTTATCCGCTTTATATTCGTTATGTGCAAGAATACGTGGAATTTTATCCTCCTTATCTATTTGTATTTCAGAAGTTTTAAGAAAATTAAAAAATCTCACATGTGTTTCCACGGTTTTTTTAATTGTTCAATCAGTTTCATAACTATTATCAAACTGTCTAAGCCTAAGAATATCTTCTTTACTTTGGGGTTTATAATAACTTTTAACTGTCTTTAATTCCGGTTCAGTAAAATTCACTGAAGGCCTCCATATTCTAAATAAGCTTTTACCGTCTATAGATTCGGCTTGAGTAAAAATTACTAAACCATTATATCTATTGACGGTATCCCCCCTGGGCATAGCTATATTATATTTAGACTCTAGTATATTAATCGTATCTCTAATTTTAGTAGCACTATTTGGACTTTGATCAGGTAAATAATAAGAAGGTACAAATAGAGAACCCTCCAAATCATGTCTAATTATATTAACTATTAAAAATCTTCCTTTTAAAACCAGAGAAACCGCGCCATAAAATTTAGAATTCGTAAAATAGTTTATTGGTCTTATTCTGAATTTGTCTACCGATCTTTGGCTACCTTCATTATATTTAAGTTTTCAAGTCATATTTAGAATAGGCGATTTATCTAACCTAGGTCTATAATCTCTTATTAATTCTTCCCGTGAAGGTGAAGAACTATCTTGATATATCTCTCATTTTTTGTCCTCCATGAAATTCACAGTGGATCCTTTCTTTATTACACCTGGATTTTTGTAAAATACACGCTTCCAGTCGTAGTATTTAGCACCTCCAGTTTTTAAATAATAGTCCATATACCCTTGATTACATCCTTCCTGCAAAAGAGGAGTTATGGCTATAAATGCAGCTATATATGCAGCGGTTGGCTGAAACCCGGCTTTAAGAGCTAATGGCTCATTATTATCTATTACTGTGCGGCAACTGCTGCCTTTGCTAAAGCTCGCTATTATACTTTTTTGTATACTAGCTTGCTTATATTTATAGATACCGTATAATATACAAAGTATAAGCAATATTATAGATAGAATAATAATCCCTATTGTTATCATTGTTATACTTATTGTATAATAGTTTCTAGTTAAATAGCTTATAAAGATAACATATGTTATTCTATATAGATTTACTTTATCAACTACATAATCATTATACAAATAATAATCTTTATCCTCTATTTTCTCTTTATTTAGATATTTCCTAATAAAATTTAGCAAATAAAAAAATATAGGTAAAGGAAGAGTAACTATTAACATTCACATTATTGATTCAACATTCTCTAAGTTTAATAACACAGTAGATAGCGAGAGTCTAAAAACACTAAGAATTACAATAGAAATTATTCAAATTTTAAAAAAATATTTTAGAATTTTTTCTATATTATTTATTATAGAAGTTATTATAATTTTTAGTGCTGCTCTATGTTTTATAAAATATAAAGCTATTCTTTCTCTAGCGGAGGGCACACCTTCTCTTGGCCCTCGTCCGAACGGGCTGCGCAAGCTAAAGCTAAAGAACTTGAAATGTTTATTATAAAAATTTAGGGTTAAAGCTTTAACTAATATTACACTTAATAAACTTAGAAGTATAAAAATATAATTATTTATTATAAAATGTCATCCTAGTTTTAGTATTCATAAATTAAAACCACCTAGACATCCCATAATTTTTATTAATATAAATTTGGTACTTGAGGTCTTAAGCAAACTTAATAAAAGATAGCGCCCCTCCCCTGATATTAATGCATCTAAATTTAAATCTATTTGCATAGGTGTAACTACTATATGGATAAAAACTATACTTAAGAATTGATATAATCTCACATCTAAGATAAATTTTATAAGATAATTTATTCATTTAATGAGTAGCGAAGCGCAGCCCTTTAATTTTATAAAAAAAAATCTTTTGTAATACAACGTAGTTCTGTTTAAAATATTCATTCTATTATTATATTAAAATTGACCTAATATTTAGGATAGCGAGGGATAAAAGCAAGGATGATAGATAGACTTCGCCTTCCTTAAACGAAGTCTATCCCTTGCGAAGTTTTACTAATAATCTCCCATCTGAGCAAAGACTTAGGCTTAGCTGCTACGTACGAATAAACAGCTAAGCCTAAGTCTTTGCTTATTTGTATTTATATATTCGCGGACACATACCTAGGAAGGTATTAAAATTTAGTACGGTTAGTCAGACTTGAACTGACACAAATCGAGTGGAAATCGACAAGTCTACCATTAACCTATAACCGCTTACAATATATCTGAGGAGTGATTTGAACACCCACGAGTATAACTCAGAAAAGCTTAAGTTTTCACTGTCTACCGATTCCAGCACTCAGATTTAGGGCTAAAGTGACTTGAACACTTATAATTACTGTTATGAGCAGTACACTTTACCTATTAAGCTATAGCCCTACGCGAACAAAGGACTTGCACCTCCAACTTCTGGACATGAGCCAAATGTGTTTCTATTACACCAATCCGCTTTAGACTAGATAGGATTCGAACCTACGATGGTAGCATTGAAAGAGCTATGTCGTAACCACTTGACTACTAGTCCTTTTTTTTGCAGTCTACTTTCTAGCCTGCATAATTCTAGCTTTAGCCTTAGCTAAGGCAGTACCACCCTTGTGCGCGAAGCGCGAAGCGCAAAGCATAGCTTGCGTGATTACCTTAGCTATATTTCTGCTCATTCCTACTAGTAGGAATATGCAGCAAGCCAGGAATAGCACAGACTTCGTAGACAATTTAGTGTTTATTTATCTCTATTAAGTCTAAAGTCTAACTTCTTATAGTTTATTTATTCCTAGTGATACGTAGTACTAAATGAGTGCGTTAGTGCGTTAGTGCGTTATTCCATCGGAGGCGCCGTCTAGCTTTATATTATATAAAATTTATAGCAGTACGAAGTACGAAGTATGAAGTATGAAGTATGAAGTACGAAACACGAAGTACGAAGTACTTCAGAAAAAAAAAATAATTAATGCATTATTTCTTGGCTTGCGCATGAATAGCTTACACTTATTCCTTACCCTAAGGGTGTAGAATTAGTCGCTAGTTAGCCTCCGCCTAACAAAATATGCATTTATTTATTCGTAGTAGGAATATATAGAAATAGCCAATTAAAGCTATAATGCATTTTTAGGCTTAGCTTGCTTAGCTTGCTTAGCTAAGCAAGCTAAGCAAGCTAGAACGAACTTCCCTCTTATTTTTTTTTTCTTAAGGCTGTAGCTCCTATGAAGGCGTGCGTAGCTTAATCCAGATAAATAATCAGCCCAATGCAAGTATCGCACTTACTTCTATTGATTACAAAACAATTGCATTACTTTTATGCTAATCAGGCTTAGCTTGCTTAGCTTGCTTAGCAAGCTAATCCAGCTACATATGCATAGAGTCTATGCATGCATACACGGATACATTGATTTGAGATATATGTATAAATAGTTATTTATAAAATTAGTACTTTATTCTTAAAAATCTCCAGATTCGTACGGATAAAGCCTATATTACTTTTTCGTAATAGTATTTTACGTATATTTAAGAAATATCTTAAGATAAGCTTCGTGCCTATATGCTTTCAGCACTTATCCTTAACCAACTTAGCTTTCCTGCCGTGCCTATGCTATATATTTATCTTAGTGAAAGAAACATCCCTATGTATAGCTTTAGCTTTAGCTTTATGAAATAGCATGGCTATAGCTATACAGATATATATAATTTGCTCATCTCTTTAGTTTTTTGCAAATAATATATATTTAATATTTGGGCACATAGACAACAGGTAAACCATAGGTTAGTAACTATTATTTAACCCTTTTACAAATTAAATTCTTCTTGTTCCTTTCGTACAAAAGTTAGTTCTTATTATATTCTAATTCCCCCTAGAAGATAGAAACCATACTGTCTCACGACGTATTTAACCCAGCTCATGTAACTTTTTAATCGACGAACAGTCGCACCCTACATAGTTCCTGCATCCATGAGGATAAGTTAAGCCGACATCGAGGTGCCAAACCGCGCACTCATTTTGTACACTCTTGCGCAAATTAGCCTGTTCTATGTGTTATCATAAAAGCGCATTAGCTTTATTATTACTAGCTTTAGCTATGCACTTATATTTCCATTTTTTTCAAAACGGTTCAGACTATGTCTTCATTATTATTATATATATATTTTAGCAGTCTGCTTATATGAATATTCCTTTAGCTGTGCTTCCTATGAAGGCGTGCGTAGTGCGTAGCTGCTCTATGGAATACCAATATTTATTTTCCGCCTATTCAACCTTTTACTGCAAAGGCTCCAATACGACGTTTTGATTTAGCTATTGAATAAGTTACATTTGATTTAGAATTACCTCTAAATAAAACTGAACTTAGACCTCTAAAAGAAGAATCTACATTTTTTAATCCTCCTTTTCATTTTAATGAATAGATAGATCTATCCGCTCTATAACGTTTAGTTAATCTACCTTTAACTTCTAATCTTATACCTGCCATATTTTTATACCCAATTCCATTATAAATGGTATTATGAATATTTTCTTTATTAGCCTGGCTCTTTCGCAGCAGTACAGCTTTACTTGCTGTTGGATTTAGCTTACTGCCTTTGCTATGCATCACTGATCTTACTCCATTATTTATTTCCATATCTGAAGGATATGTACCATCTAATAGTTTAGATAGAGAGCTTGCCCCAGCTTCGCGGGGTCCTCCTGCCTTTGTTAAAGCTAAAGGTACAGAAGCCGCCCCTTCTAGCTTTAGCTTGCTGCCTTGGCTAAGCCTGCACATATTAGAAATTATTTTTAAATCTTTAAATTTACCTTGAAATAGATCCATTTTTTGATCACCTTTTATTATAGATCTTTCTTTAATAGTATTAATATTAGGTAAATATGCTCTATTTAAAATACTAAACATAGAATTTATATAATTTATTCTTCTTTTTCTTAATTTTAATGCTAATGCATTAGTAAAAAGATCTGTATGATATGCAACAGATTTTAAATTAATTATATTATATTCTATTTTTTTTCCTATAATCTTATTTAATATATTACTTAATATAGGTAAAAACACCAATCTGTTGAATTTATATTGATTAAGAGAATACAATAAATCATATTTTCTTAAGTATTTTAGATATTTTCTCGCATATTTGTTAAGAATAATACCTCAAACTTTTTTTAAATAAAGATCTTTTAATTTTATAAATTTATTTAAATATTGTAGTTTATATTTTATAAATTTGGTTTTTCTTATTATATCCCTAATAAATATATATTGATCTTTATATTTACCTAAGATTTTATAAATTTTATCTATATTTTCTTTATATAATAAAAAATAACGTTTTGCTATTAATTTTTTACTTATTTTTTTATTTATTTTTAAATATTTTTTTTTTAATACATTTTTTTCTCTATTTATAGTATATAGCGTAATTATTGCTTTATTATTAGTATGTTTAATTTCTGCATTACTTACATGTATTCTTCTTAATAAATTACGTCTTCTTTTTAGTAATATAAATTTAGATCCTGTATATTTATGATCTTTAAAATATAAATTAAAATAACCTTTTATTATTTTGTTTATATTTAAATCATTAACAGGTATATTCTTTAATGTATTTTTATTATAAGAATATATAGTATTCTTTCATTCTTTAGAAAATGAAGGTAAATATTTGGTTATTCCTATATCACCTATTTTTTTCTTTAAAAGTATTGTTTTAGATTGTTTTAAATAATTATTATAAATTTTCATCTTAGAGCTTGCGTTTTTATTCATTTTTCTAAACATTTATTCTTTCTTTTATTTTTTTTTAATATATATATAATAAGAATGTTGGGTGTAAAAAAGGATTATTGTTTAGCTTGCTTTATTTTATAGATTGCTGATTCCTTTAGCTATATTTCTGCTCATTCCTACATAGTAGGAATATACAGCAAGCTAGGAATATTAATAGCTTGCTATGCGTAGCACAGCTAAGCCTTTATTAATGCGCAAATATTAAACAGCAAGCTCTGCATATAACTCACCTTATAGTCGTTGAACGTCTTTATCTTATAATTTATGCTAAGATAAATTTCGCTTCAAATTTACATAGCGAGCTTGCTTTATAGACGAAGTCTATAGCAAGCTAGCGCATAAGTAATTTTTGAAATTAACCCAATATATTATTAATTATCCTTACTTCTCTGCATTAGCTTTGCTACGTATGCTATACAGTGAAATAAAATATTAAAGGACAAACATCCCTAGCGTAGCTTTTCCAATAATCCAAGATCTTTCCTTGTTGCATCTTGTGATCCTATGCCCTGCTTACGCAACTGTAAGATTTGTTGATAATCAAACAGTAAGGCAAGATTTAGCCGTTGAGCTTTTTAGATAATTAAAACATAACTATTAGAGCATAGCTGGATAGCCAGTCTTAATAGTTAAAAAATATTAGAGCTAGCGCAAGCTATGGAGCTTGCGCCCCTTCTAGCTTGCTAATTCCTGCTAGCTTTATTTCTATTTCTAGCTTGCTATTCCTATCCCTAGCTTTCGCTAGGAATAGGAATCGCGCTAGCTAAATGAAATTAGAAGCCAGCATGTAGGAATATAAACCACCCCTTAATATTTTTATTATCTCTAATTTCTATATAGTGAAAATCCTACCTTTTTTTAAATATATATACAACGAATGTACATATAAATAATTTTATATGATTAAAAATAGTTAAACTACCTTAAATCGCAAACAAAATAATTATAAATTATTAGACACTCCTGTTTACTCTTTACAGGGTCTGTGCCCCACATAAACTGTCCCCTAGCGATAGTTCCTTACCAAAGGGTACTTATCTTATTTCAGCCTTATTCCTGATTCCTAGCTTGCTTGCGCTAGCTAGGAATCAGGAATCAGCTAGCTAAAGCTAGCTAGGCGTGAAATGAAAATAAGCTGAATTAGGTTGATTTACTATAATGAGTCGCTTTGCATACTTCTCTCCCGGCTTAAAAAAAATACTAAAAAAAAGGCGCAAGCTCTTTTTTAGTACTTTTTTTTTTTACTGCTAGCTTTATTAAAAAGCATGCATAAATAGCCAAAGGAGGAAGCAGCTGCCAACTCATAATCCTAAACCAATTCATTCATATGAAAAAAAAATAAAGGATTCTCATTGTCATAGAGCGGAAATAGCCCGCCGTCAATTACCTTATAATCTGAAAATTGTTTATCATACTCTATAATTAGTGACAGTAAAGCTGCATAGGGTCTTCTCGTCTAACTAGAGGTAAACTGTATCTGCACAGCTATTCCAATTTCACTGAGTCAATCATAGAGACAGCTGTTGTATCGTTACATCATTCATGCAAGACCGCATTTAACGGCCAAGGCATTTCGCTACCTTAGGACCCTCACGTTAAGGCCGCCTTTAACCGGGGTTTCCGTCAACATCAAATATTAGTATATTTAATTATATCTGTTAACCAGCCGGCACCGGGCAGACATCACACTCTATACTTAGATTTTTAATCTTTCAGCAAAGTGCTGTGTTTTAATTAAACAGTCGTACAACACTATTTCATGCTTCTTCCTCTTTACCTGATATTAATCAAGAATAATGAGCTCTCCTTATCCCGAAGTTACGGTAGTCAATTTGCCGAGTTCCTTTATGATTGTTAGCTCATTTACGCCTTCGTATTCTCTACTAGCTTACTTGTTTCAGATTCTAGGTACGGTTACTTTTCATTTATAGCTATAGCACATAGCACAATAAATATATTACTATTTTTCCAGTACATTTTTCACTTAAAATGTCGTCCTTAGTAAAAAAGATTATCTCATCGTTTAAATCTTTAGATAATATAAACTTAGAGGCCGTTACTTAATTACATCCATAAGCTTTAGGCGGAAAATTTTCTTTTAGTTACTCATGTCACCATTATCACTTGAGTTAAATTATTATAATTTCATTTAAAAAATAAAAATCTTAATTTAGCTCAACGTTCTGCTACCCCATTTAATTATAATTATAGCTTGCTACAGTATTTTCATAGGAGTCTATAGCTTTAGCCTGCTAAAAGCAAGCTAAAAGCAAGCTAAAAGCTAAAAGCTAAAAGCTAAAAGCTAAAAGCTAAAACCTACTCCTCTCTGCCCCCTTCTAGCTTTATTTTATAGCATATATAAGGGCAGGAATATAGCAAGCTAAAAGCTAAAGTCGCTATCTATTATAAAATAATATGGACAAGGTTTCGGTATATTGTTTAGATCCGATAAATTTTCGATGCTTTTAAAACTTAACAAGCGCTCTGTTACGAGGTCATAAAATTATGGCTGCTTCTAAGCCTATCTCCTTGTCGACTTTAATAAAAACCTTCTTAATTTCACTCAACTAATAATTTAGGAACCTTAACTCTTGTTCTGGGCTGTTTCCCTTTTGACATACAACCTTATCATTCTATGTCTGATGATTTAAGATATATCTTTGCCATTCCGAGTCTACATACTCACTGATAAAATCTTCATGATCCCCCAATTTGTACAAAATAAAACATGAGCATAGCTTTATTTTTTTTTTATAGTAAGCTATTAAAAAAAATAGAACAAGCTAACTCTTATGTCTTGTCTGAGATTAAATTCTGTACCTGCTAAGATATTATACTTAAATTGCCTACTATTATAGGTTTCGCAGAAACAGATCTACCTCTTCAACCTTAATTGGTTAAGCTGAGGTCCTTCTCCCTAAATAGCTATCCGCTATCCATTTAACGAATAAAAAAGTATTTTGTTTATTTATTTTTTTGTTATCAATATGTATTGATTTTTCATATGTTTACCTGTATCTAAATATTTTCTTACTGCTGTTCTACTTACACCTATAAAGTTACCTGCCTCTGTTAGATTTGAAAATTCTAATTCTTCATTAGTATTTAAATTTTTAACTGTAACCGGTACACCTCTAAGTGCAGTAGCTGCAGTAGATATTTTAGTACGTGTTTCATCTGAAAGTTTAGTACCTTTACGTGAATCAGATATTTTTTTCCTATCTTCCTCAGTTAAGATTCTACCTCTCGCAGCTAAAGATAAATTTTCTTTGGTTAGTTCACTTACTTTACGGTTATTCCTAAAGAATTCTAAAGTTTCATTACTATGTTTAAATCCTAAAGAAGAACCTGCTTGTTCTAATATGTTATATTCAGGTTTAAACAAACCCAAGTAATATTGTTCTCTCACTGTAGGATTTACCCCTTTTTCACAATACTCAAGAATCTCTAAAGTAAAATTTTCAAATCCATACTTTAAAAGAGCATTGTGAATAGGAGTTTTATGTTTAGTTAATTGTTTAATGCTATAGTATTTATATAATCTTACTGATAAATTAATCGAGCTACCTATATAAGTTTTATTATTAATATTGTTAAGTCAACGGTAAATAGCAGATTTGTTCTTGTTTTCGTTAAATATACGACTTTTTTCAAGTTTACAGTTAGAATATCTAATTAAAGGTTTTATAGTGACCTTTTGTTTGTATATTCGTGCTAATAAACTATTTCCTGCTGCATTTTGTTTATATGCTATACAAGAAAAACTATTTCTTTTATTTGTAGTCAAAAGGCTACGGTTAATAAATGTTTTAATAAATCTTTTCATAGGTTTTTAATATAAAATAGATCAACTACTGAGTCTTCTACGTCAAAGGAGATAGAAGTAAGTAAGTTGAAAGGGAGTCAGTATTCCAGTAGGAGGCCCTCATTGCTCCTTTACAGTGCTTAAAAAGCTTGCGCCTTATTATAAAAAAAAATAACACTGCTACCCACATTTAGCTATAGAATGGAATAATTTATACTTAGATCCTTAACAGCTAGGAGCTTATGTCAATGATATCTCGCTCATAAAGATACCTGAATTATGTATAATTCATTAATACTAAAATATCCGACATATAGCAATACTTTAGGAGCGTATGCTCAAAAATACTTTTTTATTCTGCACCCTTTCAGGTGAGGCCTGACTATATCTTAAGCTTGCGCCAACCTACATTTAGTCGATGAACTGCACACCAATTAATTATACTGGTGCTTGGCTGCGGATAACCCATTATACTTACTATCGTATATCAATCTATATTTTACCATACCACGAGTCATTACCTGTGCCATAAGGTGTATTACTACCCTTACTTGGTTTAGATTGCTTTAGGGCTTCCCCGTCAATTTGAAGGTTTATTGCAGAAAGTTCATTTCTACAAACTGGCTCATTAAAAGTTGCTTACACCTTTATTATCTACCAGCTATCCTGGTCAGTATTGTCTTTCACTACACCTACCATAATTCTTCGGATATTTATGCTACAATATTCCGTTCGGACTTTTATAATCCTGATTATGGTAAAATCACCAGGCTTCGGGTCTAACTTTAGACACTTACCGTTATTTTAACGCTCGGTTTAACTACGTATAATCTCGCATCTAATGTTAACTTGGTGACCCATTATGCAAAAGGTACGTTCTAACTTTTTTATTTTTCCGAACTGCTTATAAAATCACTGTTTTTGTTTTAGTTCCCTCACGGTACTTTTCACTATCGCTTATATATTATATTTAGCCTTTGAGGAAGGTTCCCCATTTAATTTAAACAGTTTATCCACCATTTTACTTTCTAGGCTAGTCTATTTTAGCTCACGCTAATCATAGAATCTCTTTTGATTTCTTTTCCTAAAGTTACTAAGATATTTCAATTCACTTCGTTTATTATTAGATTTCTCTTAGAGTTAATATAATTATAGGCTTGCCTTGCGCATTCTACTACTCGCTGCTGCGAAGCATGCCTAGACGGAGTCTAGGCATGCACAAGCTAGCTACCTATTTATATAAATAAATCTCTTTAATATATAGCTTAAATTCTACAATAATTTCTTTCCATACTTATGTAATTTATGCGCAAGCTAGAGCTTTAGCTTGCGCAGCACTAAATTACATTTATAATTTATATATCTTAATTTATTTTTTTTAGTGCTAACTACCTACCCCTTCGGAGCACCCCCCTCGGAGCAGAAATATAGCTAGAGTTTTAGCTAGTGCATAGCTTGCTTTCCTTGCGAAGCAGAAGGGGCTGCTTTAGCTTGCTAAATAAAGCAAGCTAAAGCTAGAGCTAGCCTCCTCCTTTAGCTTTATGAATAGTAAAGGCTACACTGCAAGCTAAGCTAGTCTAACTTAATTTATCTATCTTTTTATCTCTAATACTTCTAAAATTCATCGGATTATCATGATTCGAACATAACTAGTCTTCGTCCCAAACGAAGTGCCTACCCAAGCCGGCCCTAATCCGTAAAAAAAAAACAAGAGTACTTGGACTTGAACCAAGAATTTGAAGGTTGAAGCTTCCTATTTTGCCAATTAAACTACACTCTTCAGAGAATATCCGATTTGAACGGATGTGGCTAGATTATATAACCTAATAAGACTCAAGCTTACCGCCTTAAACCACTCGGCCAATTCTCTTTTTAGCTTTATATAGCTAGCTTCCTATATTCCTAGTTTTAGACAAGGCTGCTCGAATCTGTTAAATAAAAATAATGCGCTTATTCCTTACCCTACGGGGTTAGGAATAAGCAAGCTCGCTATAAAATGCATTTTTTATGCTCTATTCCTTCGGAATCGGAAGCATACTAGCTTTAGCTCGCTAATTCGAACAATAAGTCTATGAAATAGCAAGCTAGGATCGATCGTTCGTACAGAAGGATAGGCTACTGATTTTCGGATTCCCTATTTCCTATCCCCGGAGGAAATAGGAAATAGGGAATCGGGAATAAGCACAGCTACATTTTTTTTTACTACTGCTTTAGCTTGCCCAAGCTAAAGTATATATAATATAGTAGTAGTAAGCTCTAGTTTATGCATACATAGCAGCTCCTACTACTTAATTAATTCCTCAGCGAATCGAACGCTGATATCATTCTTATCAAAAATGCACTCTACCGTTTAAGTTAAGGAATCCTGTACATTTATTTCATAACATACAAACTTATAATGTTTATTAGCTAGCACTTAAAAAAAAAGAATAAAAAGGGCTTAGCTTGCTTAGCTAAGCAAGCTAAGCAATATTGTATAAAAATATAAAGCTATGTATTTAAATAATGAATTAATCTATAAAAACGAGCTTTAGCTTTCTTATTAGCTTGCTATATTCTATAAAAATATAAAGCTATAAACATTATTTTTTTTTTTACCCTTTAGCTAGCTGCTATTTAAGATCATTCTTATCAAAAATGCACGAGCTTGCTATGAAGGCACAAGCTACTCCTGTTAAGTTAAATAAAACTGAAAAATGAAGGATTTGAACCTTCAACTTATTGTGTGTAAAACAATCGCTCTACCATTGAACTAATTTTTCTTATGTCTCTATCCTGCTTACCCCTAGCTTGCTAAGGGGTGCTGCTGTATGCTACGCCTTCATAGAAGCTCACCCTCCTTCTTAGCTTGCTATTAGCTTGCGTATACATATAAAAAATATAAGGCTAGCCGGAGGAAGCTTATTTATAGGAATATAGCAGGCTAAAGCCTTAATGAGGATTAATCTTTACCTTTTATAGTAATTATTATCGCTCCTACCTAATATACTACTAATGCTTTCTTCCTGTATTCATACCAGATTTTATTTCTTTTAATTTAGTTATACCTTCTTCTGTTAAGTGTGCCTTTTCTTTTATTAAGTCACATGCTATACAGAAATCAGTAAATTCAAGTAGTTTACTACTTTGTAGAGGGTTATTTATAAAGAAAGGTATCACTTGTTCAGTTATTAATTTTAAATTTTCTACTTTTATTCTAACAACTTCTTTATTATTTTCTTCTATAAAGTTTCCATAACCTAAATATTCTTTAATTAATTGAAATAATAATAAATCTCTGGAGTGCTGTACAAGACTAAATCCTGCTGTTACTCAATAACCTGTATTATTTCTATTTGATCTAATATTCAAAAAGAAACATCCTTCAGCATCCGTAAACCCTGTTAATCATTCCGGTGTTATACTAGTTGTATTTAAGATAGGTAAATTTGTAGGAGTAATTTCTTTTAAAGTTCCCATATATGAAAGTATCGGTGTTTTATTATTCATTAAAACTCTAATACTCATTATTTCTTGCAATCCTTCTTCAGCCAAATGTTTTTTATCATACATTAAAAATATAATTTGTTTGAATAGAATAAAACTTTCTCTTTTTACTGTTAATAAGGGATATTTATCAAAATGAGGTATTATTACATTGTATAAATCTTTTATAGAATTAACAACATAGACTGCATGACCCTTATTTTTTATAATTTGAACTTTTCCTACTCCAAAGAATTTTTGTACCTCTTGTAATAGAGTTATATCTTTATCTTTTAATTCTATAGTATAAGCTGGAATTACAGATCAACCGGTTTTATATTTACTGTTTTTACTGATAGATACTGAGAATGAAGATTCTCCATCAGAGAATCCTGTTACTCAATTATGAGGTAAATTAGTAGTATTTATTGCATTAGTACTATATAATCTTTTATTAAGTGGTAATTTTGAAGACTTATAAGGAATACTATTGAATCGCCTTCTCATTCTTAATTGTTATTATTATAGCACCAGTCATGGCTAATAATAATATAAAACTAGCCATGAAAATTCACATATTGTGACTTGTATATAATATATGACCTATCGTTGCGGTATGTCCTGTTTCAGCCATATTATTATCTCAATTATTACTTGAAACAAACATAACTTTGGCATTTGTAATGTTTATATTTTTATTAATATAATTTAAAATATCGCTGAATTTATTTCAAGGTAAATAATACAGTATAGTATTTAATTTACTACTGTAATTATTTAATATCGCCATGTAATAAGGTAGTATTTGGAATATAGTAAAATTTGAAAGGATTGTAATAAATAGACCTAAAGATACACTATTTTTATTATTACTTTGTAATTCACTTGTTCTTATATTAATCAACATTAAAATAAATAAAAATAATATTGAGACTGCCCCTATATAAACAATTAAATAAGATAGACCTATAAATGTCAGACCTATTAATATTAAATATACTGATATATTTGCAAATAAACCTATTAGAAATATTACTGATACTATAGGATTTTTATTTATTATTATTAAAATTCCACATAATAAAGCTGTTATACTTATTATATCTAAAGATCCCGTTAAATACCCATTCGAGTAAATCTCGGGAATAGCTAGAAGTTGATAATACATTGTACTTTTATGTTTATATTGACCTAGTCTTTAGGGTAGCCAGACATAAAGCTATATCTCCGAGCTGTGCCTCCGATTCCCTCCGGGAATATGGGAAGCTTCCTCCGAAACCGCGCACATATTGTAGGTTATATGAAATACAGCTGTATTTATATGGCTATATTTCATAGAAGGATGTATAGACGAAGTCTATGCCTAGGCGGTGTATAGTGCTTTAACTTTTAGCTTTTATCTTTTAGCTTGCTTGCTTTAGCTTGCTTATTCCTAGCTTTATATTTTTAAGGGTTAGCTTTAGCTTGCTGTATTCATAGTAGCAGAAATAAGCAGAGCATAACAAGCTAAAGCTAGGAAAGAATATTATATTAAATTTATCTATATATATATAATAGACGCTCGCCTTTAGGAAAAGACCAAAATTTATTTCAGAACTGCGCGAATCCTATTCCCCTGGAATAGGAATAGGAAGCCCGCTAAAACTTCCTATTCCTCCGGAATAGGAAGCTCGCTAAAGCAGCTTACTATTCCCCCGGAATAGGAATAGTAAGCTCGCTAAAGCTAGGAAGTAATATTATATTAAATTTATCTATATATATATAATAGACGCTCGCCTTTAGGAAAAGACCAAAATTTATTTCAGAACTGCGCGAATCCTATTCCAGGGGAATAGGAATAGGAAGCTCGCTAAAGCTATCGCTATTTCTTAGCTTTAGCGAGCTAATTCCTAGCTTGCTAGCAAGCTATGCAGTAATGCTTCACAGTACGCAGTACGCAGTACGCAGTACGCAGTACGCAGTACGCAGTACGCAGTACG
This sequence comes from Fusarium buharicum, assembly GCA_014822075.1. Classification (NCBI taxonomy): domain Eukaryota; kingdom Fungi; phylum Ascomycota; class Sordariomycetes; order Hypocreales; family Nectriaceae; genus Fusarium; species Fusarium buharicum. The sequence continues at coordinate 32,295 of JAATHB010000036.1, forward strand.
CAGTACGCAGTACTACAGCTTTATAATAGATTAAGAACCTCAATAATACATAGATACATATAAGAAAAGTCAAACTACATCAACGAAATGTCAGTATAATATTCCAGCTTCATAACCAAGATGATGATGATCTGTTAAATGGTATGAGTATATTCTTCATAAGGCGACCGATAAGAATATTGTACCTATAATAACGTGTACAAAAATTTATTAGCAATAATTCTCATTATTGTTTAGACTATGTAATCTTATTAGTGCTTATCAAATCATGATAATTAATAAGTAGAGTTTTAAGCTATTCTTTTACTTAATATAAGTAATATAATATTTATTAGCTAGTCGTTGAACCTTTATATATGTCTATAAACAATATATACTTGGCAGCAAATTTTCAAAGGAAGCTTGTTGCTTATTTTTTTTTTAATAGTGGGCTATTTCTGCTCCTAATTCCATTAAGAAATAAGCCCGACTCCTTAGATTTTCTTGCTTTTTACTCTATTTATTTTTAATACATTTATAGATTAATTTAATACAAAACTATAGCCTTTATAGGGTTTTCCCGAATTTAAATATTCTTTAATATATCTACGGGATATATTTAAATCCTTTGCACATTCGGCCATACTGTTATACATTTTTCTAGCGGAGCGCACATCATCTTTAATTACTATAATTTTAGTTGAATCACTTACTAAGTTATTAGTGTTTCTGTAATATCTATAATTATTTTTTATCTCGTAAGGACTATCTATTAAATAAAGTTTAGAAATTAGATTCTCTATTTCTTTCATAGGGAGCGAAGCGCCCAATTCTTTATTTTTAAGTAAATTACTATTAGTAGTTAATCTATATTTATTCATATGCAGCTTTATAGCATCAAATATAAACTTACCTTCCTTAATAGTATGATAACCCTTATAATAAATATCGACTAATTTTAATCATAGTAAAAAATCTTCAGATTTTAATGTTTTTAGTATAACTTTATCACCTTGAACAATTAAAGGTATTAAGATTTCTCTTAATTCTTGAACTTTATTAAGTTCTAAAACTATAGTAGGATTACGGTCCGCTATAGACGAAGTATATAAAACTTTACCTGTACTTAAGAATTCTCTTATTTTATTATATAATTCTAATTCCTTTATATTATTTTCTAATTTAAATCTAGGTATATATTTATTAGTAGAAAAACTAGCTTCACCATCTATAAATCCAGCTAGTCAAAATTTAGTAATTTTTATTTTATCACTAATAGAGCTAGGTATTCATTTACCAGACATATTTTGCATCTCTTTTTTAAGGTTTAGAATTTCTAATTTCTCAGCGTCAGATAATTTTTTATTATCTCTTTTTAATTCAACCGCTTTTATAAAAGATACAAAATGATGATATTTTGAACTATTAAGATTAACATAGTTAAATATAGGAATTATTACATATAATAAAGAGTTTAAATCATTAACAAAATAATTAGCTTTACCTTTAGATTTAGAAATATGCCCGCATTTTAATGTATTCATAATATATTCTAATACTTCAATATCATCTTCATGAAGACCTATTTGGAATGTATATTGAACATATTTAAAAGTATTATCATTTAAATCGGTAACCTTAATGTGAAAATTACCTTCTGCATCTGTAAATCCTACTAATCATTCTATAAATTCTTTATCTAAATAATAACTATTCTCAGAATCAGGTAAAGTTATTAATAACTTATCATTTGGCTGGCGGAGCCAGGAGCTCCCTATTTTATGTGTAGCGCAAGCTAGTACTGTATTAAATAATCTATAATTGTAAATAAAAAGGGCTACCGTTATTAACCCGTGGAAACCTGTACCGAAGAAGAAACATGTTCCAAATACACCGTCACTAATAGTAAAGGAAGAAACGCTATATTCTACCCCTTGGAAAAAAGTGAAGATTAAAGCTAATAGAACTGTAAAGATAGAACCGTATAAAGCTCCTTTTCTTTCTCCTTTTATTAAAGAGTGGTGTGCGTAAGTTATAGTAGCTCCACTAGATAATAAAATTACTGTGTTAAGTAATGGTAATTCAAATGGGTTTACAGGTTCTATACCCATAGGTGGTCATTGAGCTCCTATTTCTACAGTAGGTGTTAATGCACTCATTTTTTTTTGGTATACTTATTATACCTAAAATATACTAATATAGATTTAATTTTATACATCTCTGTTCCGCTTCACACGAGACAGCAATACTGTTTTTCTATCTTTATTCATTTTACCTTTTATTATTTTTAACTCATCCAATCCTTCTCTAGTTAAGTGCCCCTTATTTTCTATAATAATAGCTGCCTTCTTGAAATCCTCATAATTTTTGGCTTTTATTCCATGTAATTTCAACTTTTCAAATACCGGTATAATTTTATCCCGGATATCTGTAAACTTTTCAACTACAAACTCTCCATAGTTTAATTTAGATATATATCTACCACAATTTAAAGTTTGTGTTAAACTTTGTAATAGGTCTTTGTCTCTACTATGTTGAGTTAAAATATACTTTAACCAGACTGTTTCTCCTAATTTAGGGCGCAAGCTCTGCGGGGATTTTTTTAATGCTATAAAGAAACATCCCTCCGCATCTGTAAAACCGGCCAACCAATTTAGATCTTGTATATCTCTAAGAGGCAATTCTGGTCTTAAAATAGGTTCTACATTTGGAAAAGCTAAACTTAAAGGGTCAGATAATTTTCTATCATTTAGTGTGGCTTTAATTGAAACTATTCTATTTAAACCTTCTAAAGTAAGATGTCTACCTTCTTTCATTAAGTTTATAACTTCTTTAAAAAGTAAATAATCGGAATATTTTTTAGTTAATAAAGGGTAATTATTAAAATGATTAATAATAATATTTAATTCTTTTAATCCTGACACTCTATATTGTACAGATTCAGCCCCCAATTTAGTTACATTACCTACCCCAAAGAACAATTTAATTTGTTCTAATAAAGCGGAATCATTTTTATGAAGGCCAATTTGAAATGTAGCTTTTACTCTATGACCTGTTTTGTACTTAGAGTCTGGACTAATTCCTACTGTAAAACATCCTTCTCCATCTGTAAACCCTGTAATATAATTAGGATTCAATGGATTAGTATTAGTGTTAAATGGTTTACGACCCCCTACTAGGCTACTACTAGAATAAAAAGATTTTTGAGTTAGGTTTGAATATAGAATATTTTTTGTTTGTCTACTACTTAATTGTTTATTAATAGATGTAGATAAAACAGTATTAACATCTCTTTTTATAAGAGGATGTATAAAAACCAAGTTTCCCTGGCTCCTAGAGCACACCTTACAATATTTAGTAAATATTGAAGAACCGTCTGCTCGTTGCTCTTTTACAGATATAAGACTATCTGATTTAGATCCGCGATTGCCCATTCCTTGGCCTAAGCCAAGAATCTCTAATGATGTTACTGTACCCTGAGTCATTAATCAGGCCACTATAAATCTTTTAAAATATAGCTTAGTTATTAGAGCTTTAGGGGTTCCCCGGAGTTTGGTTCTTATCCACAGTGCGATTTGTTTATGGAAGAATGCTCAAAAGATAGCTACAAAAAATAAACCTTCAGATACTATAAATAATATTACACCTAAATTTAATCCTTTTTGTACAGCTAATGTATGGTTACCTAAGTATGTACCCTCTGCTATTATATCTCTAAATCAGAAAGACATAGAGGCCACTAGTGTTATTAACGATAAGTAAAACACTATATAGCTATTATTAAATAAATGCATAGATAATGCACCATTTACTGTTAGAGAGAATAAAGAAATACTTGTATATAACGGTCATGGTGAGGGTGAAACTAAATGAAAGGGATGATCTTGAAAATTACTTCTTATTAAGTTTGTCATATATATATATTATAAATTTTACAGTTTTATATACAAATTAAAAGCCTCTAAGATGAATCGAACATCTATCATAATATTAACAGTATTATGCTCTACCGTTGAGCTATAGAAGCGTTTATAGGATAGCTTTAGCTTGCTTATTTTTATAGCTTTATTTTTTATAAAGATATAAAGCTAGGTATTACTCGCTCGCTAGCCTCCACCTAAATGCATTTTTTTTTATTACTACGGAAAAGAGGTGAATCGAACACCTAAATGTATAAAACATAATACTTAGCAAATATCTTACCCTACCAATGGAAACTTTTCCTAGCGATTAAAAAAAAAAAATAATAAAAAAAGGCTTTTAGCTTTTAGTTTCCGCGATTTATAGCTCGAGCTACCTCTTCATAGCATGGAAGCAAGCTAAAGCTCTTTTTTTATACTGATTTCCTATTCCCTACGGGAATAGAAAATCCGCTGGAATTAGTGCGCAGCTGCGCAGCGCGGATATATAAAATATATAGCTCCCTACTCAACATAACCCTACTCTTAGCTTCTATTTTGTAGGCTGGCTTTAGCTTGCTTAAAAGGCATGCCTTGGCTAAAGCTAAAGAAATAGCAAGCTATCTATGCTGCTTTACCTCGGCTTAGGCTACAGCCATGCGAAGCTATGCATGCTATGTATGCTACTATACGAATTAGATCAGGATCGAACCGACATCTACTTCCGTGACAAGGAAGTCCTTTACCTATTTAAGTTACTAATTCTAGGAGACAAGAGATTCGAACTCTTAAAAGCAATAGCTATTGAGTTTACAGCTCAACCCTTCTTACCAATAAAGGAACCCTCCTTTATATAATATTTTTATATTATATATTTTTATGGTTAATATTAATTAATCCCTGCCCCGAGCGCAACTTCCACTACGCTTTAGTAATACGAAGCACCATTACTTTCTAGTCTAATTAAATATCTACCCTTGTAAGGTTTATTTTTTTTTCTTTTAAAGCGCTAGCTATTCATAATAGTAGTGCTTCTGTAGCGAAGCTCACCCTCCGGGAATATTACTAGAATTTTAAGAAAGCTGCACTTCTAGTTGAAAAATACTTAGTTATTATTCCTGTAATTAAATCTGTAACTAGAACGTATTCAGCTGTAGGACTACCTTTCAACTTTTTTAAGCAAGTATCATCATATTGCTTTAATTCAGTAGGATCAGTCAAGATTAAATTGATCTTTTTTTGTATTGTTTGTATATTATATTCTAACTTAGCTGCTTTACATATAAAATAGTTTAACACGAGTAGCTTGCGCAGAAAATTCTAACTTGCTTTGGTTATTTCTATATAGTCTTATTAATCTGGCGTTACGAAGTTTTGACCTAGTTGAGTCCCTAGTTAGATGACCTAAAGAAGGAACCTGCTATTTTTCATATATTGTAGGTAGGTTGATGTTTATCTATATAATACTCTTCTCTTACTATAGTTTGAGATTTATCACAATATTCTAAAATTTCTGCCCCAGCGCGCCAGCGCGCCAGCTACTAAAAACATTATGCAATTCTTTAGTAAGTTGCCTAAGGAATATGTATCCATACTTTAAAGCTCTATATATAATACTATCCTGTTTAAGTATTTCTTTTTTTATCGGCTCGAAGGGGGGGGTACAGCGTGGATAAAGCAGCTTACGCACACCTAGTCTTTAATTTAAATCTACAGCACTTCCAATATATGTGTCACTGTTAATTAAATTAACTCAACGATATATACCAGCCATCTTTAGATTGTCCTTGTAAATAATATTTTTTTATTTCGCCAGCTACTAAAGATGCGCATTCTACGTATGCTTTAAGAACAGTTTCTGTTAAAGAACTATTTAAGCCAAACTTATCTTTAGTTGTAGTACTTTTAGTACTAAATTTACCAATATTTTTAGCTTGCGCAAGCTAAAGCTCTTCAATAGCTTTAGCTTGCTAAAGAATTAGCAAGCTACCGGAAGAATATGAATAGCACAATACAACCTTATTATGTCTACAGCAGGTAAACCTATAGATTTAGGATAACCAGTATACTAACTCACGCAAGCCAACTCGGGTTTACATGATTTAAATGTTAATACACTAAAAAGGTACGACCCTTAAGCACCACCTGTGTGCTCCTGTCGTATAACCAAATACTGTTATATATTTAACCTGCTTCGGATTTGAACCGAAATAGTTACCTTGTAATGGGGTTTACTATGTCCTACCCAGGTTTTTTGCTCTATACTAATTATTTTATTAACTAAGATATAAAGCAAAGTTTATTATTGTTAAAATTAATCAACCCCGCGCAACTTCCACTACGCGAACCGTATTTCGACTTAACACTAATTAGAGCCACGCATACGAAGATTCCCAATAAAAGAATATATAAAACCTATTTGTTTTTTTTACTTGTTACTAAGAAAGCAAACTTATTGCGCATGCTCCTTTCAGCATGTGACGAGTGGTTAGTACCAATCCAAGGTCTATTCACCGTGACATGGTGATTCACGATTACTAGTAATTACTTATTCATATAGTCGAATTTCAGACTACAATCCTTAAAATTTATATCCTATTTTTTGAGATTAGCTTAAATTCACATTTTTGCATCTCTTTGTTTAGGAATATGTGGCACGTCTATAGCCCACAATATCAAGGCCATGATGACTTGTCTTTGTCCCCTTTATCTTTCCAAATTTCCAGGACTGAATGCTTTATCGTAAAATTGTGCCCCTTAGCTAAGTAAGCTATGCAGAGTCACGTCTACTAAAAAAATAAAGCCAGGGATTACGTTAATTTCATGGAAACCACAGTTTCACAACATTAACTGGAAACAGCCGTGCAACTCCTGTAATAAAATTATTCAAATTGTGGTAAGGTTTTTCGTGGATCATCGAATTAAACAACATACTTCACTACTGGTGTCAGAAACGGTCTAGTGATTTCAGTTCCTGCGTTGCCACATTACTCTTGAGGTGAAATGCTTACACTTTCATTTATAGACCAAATAACCTTTAATGTATTAGCTGGCTGCTGGCGAAGCATGCCTGCATGCATAAAAAAAAAATACATTTTTTTTAGCACTACTGTTTAGCTTGCGCCACGCAAGCTCCAACATTAACTATTAATCTGACCTATGGCATTCATCATTTACTGCAAAGACTACTTGGGTATCTAATCCTGTTTGTTCTCTGTGCCTTCGTCCTTCAACGTCAGTTTTTACATAGAGGGCTGCCTTCGCCTTCACAGAGTCCCTTTGGTATCACAGAATTTCATCTCTCCTCCTCAAGTACTGCCCTCTTACATAAAACTCTAGTCAAGTACTAACATTTTATAAGCTATATTGACCGTCTGGGTACCCTTTAAACCTAATTAAGATGAATAACACTAGTCTCTTACGTATTACCGCGACTGCTGGCACGCAATTAGTCAAGACACGATATATATACTGTCATTATCAATATATAAACAAAGCTTCATTCAATTCTAATACAATCTTATAGAAATGGGGGTAGCACCAGCCCATACTATAAGACTTGCCACTTCTCCAAGTTGCCAGTTCAGCCGTTAGGCCATTGACCAAGATTCCTCACTGCTGTACTAACTTGCATTGGGGTTTTTTCAGACCCAATGTGGTCGATCAACCTTTCAGATTCGACTACGAGAGTTTAAGGCTAGTTAAGTCATCACCTTAACTACTACCTATCCCGAAGATATTTATTATCCTCTTAAAGCAGAAACTATAGAGCTTTAGCTTTAGCTGCAGCCTTCGTTTCCTTTATTTATTATGAAGGATTTACCTCCACTTTAAGGCCGGCGAAGAATATCATTATACTCACCTGTACACCACTTTTTAATAGCATAGCTTGCTTTAGCTTGCTATGCAATTAAAACGTACGATTAGCATGTGTCAAGCACTTGGACAGCATTCAATCAGAGCCATCACCAAACTCAACTTTTATTTTTTTTGATATAGAACTATTCATATATCACTAATGGATCTAAATCCATTGACTAAGGAAAAACTATAAGCTATTTAATGTTAATTTCACTAAAACAGATACTCTTCGATAAAATGCTCCACGTTCGCTATTTTTCATATAAATTATATAAATAATTTTGTATTATTTTCTTCTTATAGATCATATAATTTTTATTAATTTCCTGGTTGGCTGCAAGGCGAGAGTTTACTAGCTTGCTATTTCTGGCTTCTACAGCTGATTCCTGCTCTTCGGCTACGCTTGCTATAGACATCGTCTATAGCAAGCTAAAAGAATGAATAGCAAGCTAGGGCTGTACAAGCTAAAGCTACCTATAGGATTAATTGTTATTGTTTTTGTAACTTTCCTCAATATAAACACTTAGTACTATTTACTAGCGAAGCTACCTCTTAATAAAGTGTGCTCTACTTATACTCCTAGCTTGCTTTAGCTTGCTAGCTAAGACATAGACTCCTAGCTTGCTAAATAGAGCAAGAGAAGTATTTATAATGCTATGCTAGCACACAAATATTAATGTAAATCTAATCCATCTTTTATATAAGAACTAGATAATACTACAAACACCTGCGCCTGTATAAAGGCAATAGCTAATTCAAGACCTGAGAATGCTATAATAAATAATAAAGGTATTAATCCTAAAATAAAGAAGATAAATCCTGAGTTCATTATATTATAAACAAATCCACTTAAGATACTTAATAGCATATGACCGGCTGTTATGTTGGCAGCTAATCTTAATCCTAAAGATACGTTTCTTGCAAGGTATGAGATAAGCTCAATTGTAACTAATAAAGGTAAAAGAGCTAAAGGACAACCAGCAGGTACTAATAAAGAAAAGAATTTTAGACCGTGTTTTTGGAATCCTAATATAGTTGCACCTAATACTATTGTGAAACTAAGAGCAAATGTTAATGCAAAATGGCTTGTAGAAGCAAAGCTATAAGGACTGTTTGATAAGTCTTATAGACATATCAAATTGGACTATATCTTAATTACTTAATAATTATTGTAAAATTAAATTAAGTAATCTTTCACATGTAGTCTCTGAGGATCCTACTCATAACATATATTGTTGTTATTTTGGTTTCCTGCTGATTGTTCATTGTTTCATCCATTAAGATTTTCACCAATAAATTGTATAATTGGTACTTAAGGCATTAGAAGTTTCCAGCATATAGTGAAATTGTGTGAATTTTATTATATTTATCTATGATATTACAATTATCTAAACATATCTTTTATTCTTCTATTAATATTCTTCTTCTATTCATATTATTATTAATTAATTTTATTTTTTCTATTCCTTGTTCAGTCAAATGAGCTTTAGATTTTATTAAATCAGCTATTTGTACAAAATCTAAATAGTCTTGTTTTTTTACTCCCAATAAAGGATATTCAATTAATAAAGGTATAATTTTTTCAGATATATCTGAAAAAACTGTTACTAAATATTGCCCTTCACTACGTATAGGAGATTTATAATATCTTCCACAATTTAAATAAGTTACAATATTATTTAACAGAGCCTCATCTTTAATATGTTGAGTGATTGAAAATCTTAAACTTACATTAGTTTTATTATTAATATTTTGAGTTATAACTTGAAAGCTACCTTCAGCCTCTATAAACCCTCTAATTCAATTTAAGCTTTTTATATCTAAAGACTCAACCTTGGGTCTAATTATTGGTTCTACATTAGGAAAAGTTTCTTTAAACTTTTCAGATAAACCTCAATTTAATGTAGCTTTAATACCAATAAATTTTAATAAACCTGTTAAAGATAAATGTTCTTTATTTACTATTAAGTTTACGGCTTGTTTAAATAAAAGATAGTCCGCTTGTTTTTGAGTTATTAAAGGATATTTATCAAAATGTTGTAGAATTATTTGTAAATTCCTTAAAGAACTTACACGGTATTGCATAGAATCAGTACCGTGTTTATAAATTTTTCCTACCTTTAAAGTTCTTTGAATAGCTTCTAATAATTTTATATCTTTATTATGTAAAGATATACTAAAAATAGGTTTAACTTGTCAACCTGTTATTCTTCTGCTATCTTTAAATATTGAAATCGAAAAACAACCTTCTCCGTCTACAAATCCTGTAATATAATCAGGATTAAGATAAAAAGTATTTTTATTATTAAAACTATATCTAGGATCATTTTTAGATATTTTAGTATGTAAATAAGAATATGAAGAATATAAAAAATTTTTATGTGTATTTTTTACTAGCGCAGCGCTATTAATATGGAAAAAAAGAATGTTTGAGATAAATATTAATAAAATTCAAAGGCACCTTTTTACCATTCCAATTAAATTATTTATTAATATAAATATAAATAAAGTATATATAAATGGGAAATAAATTTGACCATTTTTAGGGTTTATTTGATTTGTAACTATATTATGTATAGTTACGTATAAAGATTCTTGAGCTATTGATCAGTTATTACTAACTAATTTATTATAGTTAGTTGAAACTATACTTAAAACTAATATAATTAAAGCTCCTATTGTTAAGTATAATCCTATGTTAGTTAAAGATAAATGTAAGTTACCACCTAAAACTTCTAAATTTAATAAGTCTCTTATTTCAAATTGATCTAAAGGACTTCTTATTTCTTTAGCTTGCGCTAAGAATAAATTTTGTTTTTCTATAGAAAACATCTAGTAGTATTATTACTACTATAATATATAAATCTTAAAAAAGCTAAATATTTGCTAGTTATGAAATAAAGCTAGCGCCTAAAAAAAAAATAAAAAGGCTTAGCTTGCTTATTCCTACGGAGTAGGAATAGGCAAGCTAATGATATAGTATATTATATTAATATATATTATATTTTATTAATAAACATACGAGATAAGAATAAACGCACTATTCTTGGTAATATATATTTAGATAATACGTATAAAATAAATACTATTATAGCAAAAGCAAATACTATTTCATTCATATAATAAAAAGGTACTAATTGTGGCATATCTATTTTGGTTATTGTAATTAAAATACGTGCACAAAGCGTCACTCGTAGGTAAATAAAAAGTATATAAGAGCTTTATATTTTTTTTTTGATTAAAAAAAAAATAAGTAAAGCCTTGTTTATATACTATATATTAAACTATTCATAGAATAATCTAATACGTTTAAAATTAAAGAAGGATATACACCTAATATAACTGTAAATAATACTAATATAAATAATAAAATAAATTCTCTTTTATTCACATCGTATATACTTTCTTCTAAGAATCTAGTGAAAGAACCTCCGAAAGATATTCTATTAAACATATATATAGTGTAGGCTGCAGAGAATACTACCGAAGAACAAGCGAAAACACCTAATACAGGTAATCTTTCTATTATACTATAAAGTGACATAAATTCACCTACGAAATTTAAAGTTAATGGAGCACCACAATTACCTAAAGCTAATATAAAGAATAATATAGCAAATATAGGCATTAATTGAGTGATTCCTCTATAAAAATATATAAGTCTAGTACCGGTTCTATCATATAATATTCCACCTGCACATATAAATAAACCACTTGACACAAACCCATGGGCTAAACCTAATATGACACTTCCCTCTAATCCTTGCATAGTATTACTAAATACTCCTATTAAATAAACTGAAGCGTGACAGACTGAACTATATGCTATTAGTTCTTTTACATCTGTAGTTCTTAGTGTACTAAAACTAGCATATATAATTGTAATTACCGCTATAGTAAATACAACAAAAGTATAATCTAAAGAAGCTTTAGGTAATATAGGTAATATTAATCTAAATACACCATATAAACTTAATTTTAATACAATTGCAGCTAATACAATACTTCCACCTAAAGGAGATTCAACATGAGCTTTTAATAATCAATTGTTTAAAAATATTGTAGGAGTTTTTACAGCAAATGATATAAATATTCCTATAAATAAGAATATTTGAGTTTTATATTCAAAATTTAGTTTAAATAAAGTATCAAAATCTGTACTACCCATTATAGAAGATGTACTTAAAATCGACAATAGTAAAAACAAAGAACCTCATAATGTATATAAGAATAAATAGTAGCTCGCACTTACTTTATTATCTGATCCGTATAGACCTATTAATATAAATAAAGGAGGTAATATACTTTCAAAGAATATATAGAATGACATTATATCTAATGACATAAAAACTGCTAATAACAATGTTTCTAATAATAACATAATTATTAAATAAGATTTTACATTTTCTTTTATAGAATCTCAATTAGATAATAATGCTATAGGCATTATTATTGTAGTTAATAATATAAAATATATAGAGATACCATCTACACCCAAGTAAATATCGAATAGTTGTACATTGTAGTGTTCTTGTACATACTGAAATTGATTAGTACTGTTATTAAATAAAATAAACATAACTAATGATATAATTAAATTTATTATACTACTAGTTAGCGCAATGGTTTTAGTATATAACTCTGAATTTTTTTTATATGATCCTATACTAGCTACAACTATTGTACCTAATACGGGTATTGTAATTAAAGAGGATAATAACATATATTATTAAGGGTAAGTAAGCTCCTTATGGAGAGATCATTCAAATAATTAACTATGTCCGCCTATGTACATGCGTTTCATGGCCTTTAAGATAAAAAGTTAGTATAGCTTTGGCTGCGCTTCTGTAACGAAGCTCACCCTAGCTTTAGATTTAGCTTGAGAATTCGAACAATAAGCCTATGAAATAGCAAGCTGGGGAATAAGTTTATATTTTTCATGAGGCAGAACAGGAGTGTTGTAAGTTAGGCTATACAATTTAAATATATAGCCCCTACACTAAAGTTTTTACTTATAAAGAAATATTTCTTTTCTCATACTCAAAAGCTGAAGCACACAACAGCATATTTGAATGAGCGAGTTCTAATTTATTATCATGAGAAACCTTATATAAATTACCATCTATCGGATTTATTGTATATATAAGTGATAGAAAAGAATCATTGTTTATTATTTGTTTTAACTTTTCTTTGTCATTAGTATTTAAACCAGCCAATGGTCCACCAAATCCCATACAATGAATTAAAGGTTTATCCTCTTTATAGCACTGGTAGTTAGCTCAACGTTGGAAATGTAATTTTCTTGTCAGTTGGAAACTTCTAGGATAGTTACGACCAGCCGTCTCCCTTATTTCATTTTCTAGACCTACCCATGGTAAATCCCCGGGTAACCTAGATAAGTAAGGGATAAGCAGGAGTAATAATAAACCTCCCGTAAAAATAATACCTTCTATAACTATAGAAGGTATATCCACACTTAGTGTAGAAATCTGATTATAAAAATATTCAGTGGATACGCTAAACTTAAAAGGGGAAATAAAAATTAAGTCTAACATGAAATTATAATTTAGTAAGCTCCTTATGGAGAGATCATTCAAATAATTAACTATGTCCGCCTATGTACATGCGTTTCATGGCCTTTAAGATAAAAAGTTAGTATAGCTTTGGCTGCGCTTCTGTAACGAAGCTCACCCTAGCTTTAGATTAAACTTGCGAATTCGCAAGCTATATTTCATAGCAAGCTAGTAATAGCTAAAAAAAATGACTAGAAAGGCTTAGCTTGCGAATTCCTAGTTTGCTTTAGCTTGCTTATTCCTTACATCCGGAGGTAAGGAATAAGCAAACTAGGTATAACAATATTTTATAAAAATATAAAGCTATATATAGCTTGCGCATTTATAGCTAAAGCTATAAATAGCAAGTTATGCGATTGCTATATAGAGCTACCCCTTCATAGCATGGAATAATAATATAAATAGCTTGCGCATATAAAGCATGCTAGCCGAAGGGGCTAGCATGCACTAATAAATTAATGTCGACAATAGTGCTTATAAGCATCACTGCCTATGTGTAGCATTTTTATAAGCAGTGGCTAGCTTGCATATTCCTCCCTTTCTATGAAGGGGGAGAAATAGCAAGCTAAAGGAGTCAGAAGCAAGCTATCTCTAGCTTGCAAGCTAAAGCATACATTTATAGTGCAGCGTCACTAAAACATGTTCACATTTACTACAGTTATTCCAAATATGTATAATAAACAAGGTATTAAGACAATAAATGCAAATAATATAGGCAATAGTACAGTTCAACAGAATGACATTAACTGGTCAAATCTAATTCTCGGGAAAGAGGCTCTTACCCAGATAAATATAAATACCATTATTGAGCTTTTTACACCTAAAGTTATACTATGTAAAAAGCCATCTACAGAAGAACTAGTTAAAATTTCTCTTAATTTAAAATAATCTAAAGATGTAATTCAGTTTATATCAAAAATATAAGCATATATATAATTTAATAAGTCAAATCAATATACAATATCAAATTCTAATAAATAACCTCCTAAAAATAAAATACTAGTAAATATACACATTAGTACAATACTAGCATATTCAGCTAAGAAGAAAAAGACAAATATTACTGCCGCGTGTTCTGTCATAAATCCACTTACCAATTCAGATTCCGATCAAAAAAACTATAACTTAATACTATAGAGGTTTAAATCTATATTTCTCTTTATATATTAAGTTATTGTTTAAATATTTCCCCACAGTAACCTTAGATATTTCTAAGTACTTAGCTAATTCTACATTATTATCAAACTTTTCTATTAAGGCGCAAGCTCACCATTTAAATCGAAAATCCCCACACCATTTAAATATTTATTTTTCTTTGTAGCCATAAGTTTTTTAGATAGCTTGCGCACTCATTATGGGTTTTACCAAACATAGGGTTTAATGCCCCGGCTTACTTATTAATTTTAATATTTCTTTACTGTGGGTTTTTCCATACATAGGATGATTGTTTTTATCCTTATAAAATTCAACCATTTTTATCTTAGCCTCTTCTGTATGTTTATAACCTAATGAACTTGTAGCGTCCTTTTTAAAATTATATAAAGTAGAAAAGTCAAACGCTTTAATATAACTAGTTTCTAAGTCAGTTAAAGCTTTATTACTAATTATTTTACTTTCATAACTAAAATATTCATAAACAATTCATTTAAATTTATCTAAACCGTATTTATCAAAAGCATATTGTAAACTTATATTAGATTTTTTATTATTTAAATGTTCATTAAGTCTAAGATAAAAATCTTTGGCACTACCTATATATTGATTACCATTAACTGTATTAATAAAAGAATAAATACCACCTTTATTTTTAAAAATTTCTCTATGATATTCTATATAAGTTTTATCTTTTAGATTTTCTAATACTAATATAGGTACAGGTTTTATATTGGCAGTGTGGTTTGAAGGCACATTAGATTCAGAAGAATAGAATCTTTTAGTTACCTTTGTAATATTATAAGTACCTTTATGGATTTTTGTATAATAAGTATTATTAACTTTGTGGGTACATAATTTTGAATTTTATTAATCTTATATTTTCATATAAGTCTGGACTATATCTTATTTAATATAACATATTATATTAAATGATCACGTTTAGCCTCTGGAGGTTCAACTAATTTATAGTTGCTTACCTGCTGATTATCCATAATTAAGGGTTTTCCAGCAATTTGTGATCTTTTAAGAGGCCAAATCTTAACTAGCCTCTGCTAAATCAAATGGTGCTCTATTAGTCTCTGCCACAGAACCTATAAAGAATATTATTAATATACATAATAGAGGTAAAGCTAATCATACTATTTTTTGGAATTGTACATTTATATTTAAATTTAAGCTATTTGTTATCATTATAATTATTAATAATACAGAACTTAACACTAATTCATAGCTAATTAATTGAGCTGTACTTCTTAAAGATCCTAAGAAAGCATACTTACTATTAGCACTTCATCCAGCAAGTAAAATACCATAAGTAGCTAAAGATGAAACAGCTAACATGTATAATATTCCTAATTCCATATCACCTAAGGATAGACCAGGACCATAAGGAATAACTGCATAACCTAATAAAGCAAACATTAATGTCACTATAGGTCCTAAGAAAAATAGTATTAAATTAGCTTGTGTAGGAGCTACATATTCCTTTAAGATTAATTTTAAAGCATCTGCAAATGCCTGTAATAGACCATAGTATCCTACTGCGTTAGGACCAAGTCTTCTTTGCATACTTGCCATAGTTTTTCTTTCCGCTACAGTTACATAAGCTACCACTAATAAAGCGGGCAACATTAATATTATATTTTCAATTATTGAAATAATAGTAGCAGAATATTTCATTTTTTTATTTCTAATGATCTTTCTCAGTTAATGCGTGCTAGCTTTATAGACTCCGTCTATAAAGCTAGCTATGTTTTGTTTAATCTTATAATATTAATAATACTAAATTATGTGTGGGTTAAGGCCCTATATAGCTTTAGATTGCGCATATAAATAATATAAAGCTAAAGCTCTAAAAAATGTAGTACAGCTAGCGACTAATTTCATTAAGAAATAACCAGCTAAATCTAAAGATATAAAAAAAAATGTAGCATCCTTCTGTACGAACGATCCTAGTTTGCTATTCCATAGGCTTATTGTTCGAATTAGCGAGCTAAAGCTAGTATGCTTCAGATTCCGTAGGAATAGAGCATAAAAATGAGCTAGCTATTTCTATATGAATGCGCAAGCTATGCATTTAGGTGGAGGCTAGCTAGTGACGAATTCCTAGCTATATTTCTGCAGATTCCTACTACGTAGGAATCTGCAGCAAGCTAAGGATATAAATAGATTGCTACTATAGCGCGCTAGCGCGCTATGAAGGCTCCCAAGGAGATAGCTTACTAAATAAAGCTATCTCTTAAGCTAATATAAAGCAGCTTATATTCGTACTCCTAGCCTAAAATATATAAATTAATGTTTATAAGAAGCATTTAATCTATTAAATTCATTAACTTTATCTAGTATTTGCGAAGTATAATTGACATTTTCTTTCTTTAATATACCTTCTATTTCTAAGCCTTTCTGTAATAAATCATTTATTTCTTGACCACGTGTTGTTATTAAACGATCAATAATACTTATCCTTCTACTAAATTTTTCAGTATCAGTATCCGACATAGTACCTGGAACATCTAATGACATATTACCACCTGCATCGGTTATAACATTTATATTATTAGTCAATATGATATTGTGAAATTGATTTATAAAATCAGAAAGTTGAGGTAATAGCTCATTAACCTTTAAAGTTATTTCTGTAAGTTCCACCATTGTACTTTTTAAAGGTAGATCAACAAAGGCATGAGGTCTAGGTATATCTATATCTTTATAGGATAAAAGATTAATTAATTTTTTTTTCATATCTATTTTGGTTATTGTAATTAAAATACGTGCACAAAGCGTCACTCGTAGGTAAATAAAAAGTATATAAGAGCTTTATATTTTTTTTTTATTAAAAAAAAAATAAGTAAAGCCTTGTTTATATACTATATATTAAACTATTCATAGAATAATCTAATACGTTTAGTTTATTGCTATAGCTTTATGGCAACATAGGAATGCTGCTTCTATGCTTCTGCGCTATCCTACAGGCTGCAAAGCCCAGAAAAGCATAACACATAGCATAAAATGTATCATAGCTTTAGCTTTTAGCTTATAGCGAGCTTTAGCTTGCTTAGCAAGCTAAAGCCGCGGGTAAGCTAAAACTATAGCAAGCTAAAGGAGTAAGAAGCTATGCATAGACTCCGTCTATGCATAGGGAGGAGTAAGCTATAAAGCTAGGTATTAAATATTATGATCTAGAAGCAAAAATAGCCGATAAAAAAATTTTCTTTATTTATTTAATAGACTACTTATTATCTATATAGTAAATCGTATAAAATATTAATTCTATACTATCTCATCTTAGGGTCGAACTAAGATCTAAATATTAGAAGTATTCTGCTCTGCCATTGAGCTAATGAGACTTATGTAAATTTTTTTGTATAGCAGTAGCTAAATATATGAGTTTTAGCAAGCTTTATAGACGGAGTCTATGCATAGCTTGCTTACCCCTAGCTTGCTAAGGAGCAGAAAAGCTAAAGCAAGCTAAAGCTATAGCAAGCTAAAGCTAGCAGGCTAAAGCCTTAGTATCTTATTGCATACAATAGTGCTTATGCTTAGCTAGCTAAGCGTGGCTTAATTTAAAATAAGCAGGCATACCGTACGTACTATGTAGCGTAAGTATACGCTGCTAGCTTGCTTGATAGCTACTCCTACTGTAGCTTTAGCTATTTTTTAAGCAGCTAAAGCTAAAGCTTATAAAATAGCTAAAGCCATAGCTTTATTAATATACGAAGTTTATGAATAGTTTACTGAGCCGAGCTTTATATAAATATAAAGCTATACATAGCTTGCGCATTTATAAACTAATTTTACTTTGTAAAGGTAGACTTACAAAAGCATGAGGTTTAGGTGGGCTTGATAATCCTCATTCTAAACTAGTGTAACTTCTATTTAAATTAGCTTGTAATACGTCAGTGTAAAATCCAGGAGTTAATCAAGGATTTCTAGAAGCCACTTTTCCTTCCACTAATTGTGAATATACAATATATAAGAATAATCAAGCAGCTATTACACTTACTATAGAACCTATACTACTGATTAGATTTCAACCTGCAAAAGCATCAGGGTAATCACTAATTCTTCTAGGCATCCCTTGTAAACCTAGGAAGTGCTGGGGGAAAAATGTCAGATTAACCCCTATGAATAAAAGTCAGAATTGAACTTTAGCTAAATTTAAGTTATAATTTAGACCTAATATTTTAGGTATTCAGAAGTATCATCCGGCAAACATTGCGAATACAGCCCCCATACTTAAAACGTAGTGAAAATGAGCAACAACATAGTAAGTATCGTGGAAAGCTATATCAAGTGATGCATTGGCTAATACAACTCCACTTACGAATAAAATTTATTAATTATTTAATCTCTCATAGCTAAATATGTAACCATTATAAGTACCATTTATTTTAGCATATTTTTTAATAGTACTATGGCTAATATTTAAAGCTTTTTGAGCATCAGTAACTCCATGATATTTAGTTATAAAGTTTTTATTAGTATCATATACAAATACTGCTTTTCTAATATGACTATTATTACTAATATTAACTACTAATTGTTTACATTCATCAGAGTATCAATCATATATTTTAGGATTATCTTCTATATTATAAGGTAGATTAGTAAAGTATCATTCTCCTCTAAATATGCTTTGTTCTTTTATAGCACTAACTATCGTAAGATGGTTAGAATTAATTTCATTAGCCAAAGTTGAAACAGAAGGGAAAATAACTACTAATTCTTTTAAAGAATTATAAACATAAACAGGATAAGCTGAATTAGCTTCTATCATTCTTCTTTTACTTTCGATAGAATGGCTTTTGTTATAAAAAGGATTATTTTCACCTATTAAAGCTCTAGCTATCAATCCTTTAGTTTTTTGACTGTGTGTTCTATTTTTGGCTAATTGAGCTAATAATTCTTTAGTTTCTTCTGTATGTTTATAACCTAAAGAAGAATAACCTTGTTTTAGTACATTATAATAAGGTATAACCCGTGTTATATAATATGTTTCTCTAACGGTTAACATATCTGACTCTAGATATTGCAAAATTAATAAAGTAAAATTAGATTGATCATATTTTAGTAAAGCTTTTACTATCGGCGCATTTACATTTTGTCTACTTTTTAAATAGGCAGTATTAAGATAGTTTTTCATTCTAGCGGCTAAATTAATAGAACTTCCTATGTAAGAATGACCGTTTATCTTATTTATTATACAATAAATACCTGATTTATTCTTTTGTTCTTTTAAAATACGGCTTCTATCTTCTTTAAAATTATCATATGTAGCAATATAGTTTAAATCTTTAGTATTATCTTGAGAGCTTGTACCTTCATTGCTAGAAGAAGAATACTGACGAATAATAGTTTTATTAATATTAAGGTTACTATTATTATATAAATAAATTAATAAATTTTTATTTAACGGACTATATCTTCTCGTAAAAGTATTACGAGGACCACGTCTAGTCTCTGAGGATCCTACTAAGGTATATAATACCTGTTGGTTTCCTGCTGATTGTTCAAAATTATACATTGTCACTGAATTTAATTCTAGTAGTATAATTGTCAGAAGTTCCCAGCATATAGTGGTCTTTAAAGGGAGAGCTAAGTGGATTATTAACCCTCCTATTGTAAACATAAATACAAAACCTAAAGAGAATAACATAGAAGGTGTCATTTTAATAGATCCTCCATAGCAAGTAGCTAATCATGAGAATATTTTAATTCCTGTTGGCACAGCAATTATTAATGTAGCAGCTGTAAAGTAAGCTCTAGTGTCCACATCTAATCCTACAGTATACATGTGATGCAAAACCGTTAATAAATATTTTTTTTATTTACCCCTACAAATTTGTAGGCTTCTTTCACAAGAAGTGTCGGACTATATCTTCATCTTTAAGCCGCTCCTGTTTTATTTGTCATACTATTATTTAAATTAATTTGTTTTTGTAGAGTTCTTACTTGTGATAATCCTTCATTAGTTAAATGTAATTTTCTAGACACTTTATTATGAATAATTAATCATTTTTCAAAAGAAAAAGCTTTTTTAGTTTGTAATGGAAATATTTTAAAGTATGCTATCACATCATTTAATGCTTTAAATCCAGTAGCTGTATAACGATAAACATTCTCAGTTCCAGATCTTAATCTTACTTTACCAAACCCAAATAAATCGTATACTTTACTTAATATAACACTGTCCTTTTTATCTAATATATAACGCATTTTTATAACATGACCTAGTGTATATCTTGAGTTTGCTGTAATAGATACATTAAAACATCCTTCAGCATCAGTAAACCCTGATAATCAGCCATCCTGTAATGTAATTGGAACAGGAGTACTGTTTAACTTTATAGTTTCATGCGAAGCACCAAAACGATTATTTAAAGCCTTAACCCATAGTGCTAATTGTTTAATTCTATGGCTTTGAGCTAGATTACCATTAAATAATAAAGCTAAAAGTAAAATATGTGAAGGGTCATCTACCATTCATCTATAAAAATCATTATTTTTACCACTCTTTCCTTGAGGAAAATGTTTAACAACACCTATGTTAAATTTAAATTGTATTTTATGAAGTATATCACTTTCTTTTTGAGTAAGAACAAAACGAACTCTTTTACCTTCATCGTAGGTTTGAATAGCTCCATCTCCCTCTGCAAACCCAATGAATCAAGTTAATCATTCATCAGATAAAGGGTCTTTATTTTTAAATAATGTATTATAATAAACATGGAATGCGGAAAATTTAAAAGATGTTTCGCGTGTAGTCTCTGAGACACTCTGTTTGTTATCCTTTAAGAAATACAGGGACAGATTGTCTGCTGATTGAGTATAGCTAATTAGATTTTTACCCTGCAAGGTACTAATTAGCACTAAACTGTTCCAGCATATAGCGAAATTAATTGTATTCCCTATATCACTATAGGGTGAAGCCATCATTACTCAACTTCATACTATAAATCCTAGTATTCCTATAGACATCATAGCATACACCATACCTATATAACCAAATATTGGTTTGTTAGAATTAGCTGATATAGTTGTACTTATTATACCAAAAGCTGGCACGATTAATATATAACAATTACTTTGATTAATCAAATAGTCTAATTAAGATCCATTAAAATTAATACTCAAAAACTTGCGTCTTTGTTAGGACTCTATCTTACTCTGAACCTCTATTCATGGAGTTTTTTAATTTTGTAATTTTATCTATACCTGATTCAGTTAAATGATCTTTCTCTTGGATAATTACGTATGCTTTTCTTCATTTAAGATAATTAATGTGTTTTCTAGATTGTAAGTGAAAAGTATCAAAATAATTTATTACTTTTTTGGCTGAACCAAAACTTGTTGATCCGTAGTAGTAAGAATCTTGACTTTCTCTATAACCTAAATTTCCACCAAATAGGTCCTTTATTAGTAACAGTACTTGTTTATCTTTTTGTGCTGCGCAAGCTAAAGCTACAACTTGATAATTTAATCTAATTTCAGGTCTAGGTTTATTAACTCTATTGACAAATTTAATTTGAAAACTAGCATTTGCATCAGAAAATCCTGCAATTCAATTATTATAAAAATCATTAGATTTATTCATTTCAAAGTTTCTATTTTGTTCTGAATAATTTGAATAAGCTAATATGTTATTAATAACTTGATTGAACTTATTTAAAGTTCTTAATTTTCCATTAATTAAGTTTAATACTTTAAGTATTCCGTTTTTATTTGATATAATATACAAATAGGCATTTTTATTATTAACTTTTTTTACCTGCCCAAAACCAATTATTTTTTTAACATAATAAGCTAATTGTACATCAGGAGAACTAAATACAATAACTAGTTGTTGTTTAGTACTAAAATGTCCATTACCATCGATTAAACCGGCTAAATAATGTCCAAATTGTCCATCGTTTAAAGGTTTTAAATGTGTAGGTACATGAATAGATATATGTTTGATATTTTCAGAGTTGTCGCGTATAGTCTCTGAGGTTCCACTTTTTAATATAAAAGTGTTACCTGCTGATTGGCTTCATGGTTTTAAAATTTTTACTGTGTCTAAAAAGATGTAGTATTTAAAACTAGATATCAAAGCTTTTCCAGCATATAGCAACATTACGAGGCTTATAAATTTAACCTCAGGGTGTCCGAAGAATCAGAAAAGATGTTGGAATAATATAGGATCACCACCACCAGCTACTTCAAAGAATGATGTGTTAAAATTTCTATCAGTCAAAACCATAGTAATACCCAAAAAAATTCTTGGCCTGCTAGACTAGGTCTCATGGTTAATTAATTAACCTCATAAACAAAACTGCTTAAGGCAGACACTCAATATGTCGCCATATTGTTGGGACTATATTTTATTTGTATAAGTTATAAAAATTATTTAAATGATCTCAATTAAATTCTGTTCTTTTATTATTCATTTGTGCTTTAATTTCAACTATAACTTTAATAGATTCAGATTTTGTATGACTTTTGGCTTTAAAGTATAACAATACTTTTATTCAATCTTTATAATTTAAATATTTACTAGAAAATAAAGGATATTTTTCTAGATATTTAACTAATATAAAATTACTATCTATATTTGTAGTTCTAACTCTATATTCAGGTTTTGGCTTATTCATTCTGGTTTCTTTAACAGTAGAAGATAAAAAATCGGCAATTAGACTTAAATATTCCAAATTATTTTCATTATTATGATCATCTTGTCTTTGAGATAATTCAAATTTACATTCTATTTTTGGATATTTAGAATCTAAAGTCGTTCTTACTGAAAAATGCCCATCTGCATCTATAAACCCTGCTAATCAACTGTTAGAATTTATATCACTTATATCTTTATTTTTCTTGGTTATATTAAAATCAAATCTTAGATTTAATCAATCAATTAGTCTATGTAAAGCATAAATCTTAGGAGTTCTCATATAACCGTTTATAATATTGGCTATTAGAAATATACCTTCTAATTTATTAATTGTTAAGATATAAGCATTAGAACCTTTTTTTTTAGAGATAGATCCATGATTTAATTTAGATTGTAATACTAAAGCTAAAGGAAAATCTCTTGAATCAAATACTATTTGTATTGAAGGGTAATATAAGTCACCTTTAGGTGATCTTTCTGTTTTAGGTACTATTATAGTACCATCCCCTTCAATTATACCGGCTAAATACGAAGAAAATTTAGTATTAAATTCTTCATTATTAGAAAGTGACGGTATTTTTCTTTTTATAGAAAAGAATTTACGATCTATACTTAAATAAGATTTAAAACATACAAATTTTGGCGAATAGTCTCTGAAGATACTTAATATTTTATAATAAAATAAGCATCCTGCTGATAAAGATATAATAAATAAATATATCTGTTTCCAGCAATTTGCCAAATTTAACGCTGGCAGTATTCCACCAGCTAATACAGGTAATGATAATAAAAGTAATACTGCTGTTATAACTACTGCTCATCCGAATAATGCTAATTTGTGTAATCTTATTCCTGGAGTTCTCATATTAACAATAGTAGTTATAAAATTAATTGATCCTAATAAACTACTTACCCCTGTTAAATGTAAAGTAAAAATAGCAAGATCTACACTTGGTCCACTATGACTTTGTAATCCTGATAATGGGGGATAACATTTTTGTATTTATAACCTCATATTTATAAATATGAGGTTATATATTATTTGTGTTAGTAATCTCATTTTAAAAATTAAGTTAAAACTAGCATTACATTCAACAAATCACTTTGTTGATCGGACTATACCTTAATCTTGATTAACTAATTAACTTAAATTAATAGCTTGCGTACAAGATTCTCTACGTTAAGTCTCTGATGAGAAAATAAATATTTATTTTCTCAGGCGTATTGCGACAAGGAGTAAACATTTTTACATACGCTAAAAAGCATGAGTAGTTTACAACTTAATAAAAATAAAAAAAAAAATAAGCATAAAAAGTTTAATAGCTTGCGCCCTAAAGGGAGAGAGGGAGGCTATTCGTTCGCGCCTTAATTTAAACACTGTGTGGCTGGCTATGAATATCCCGTAGGGATATTTCGAAGAAGAGCTTGCTATGAAATACTGCCTCACAAAAATAAATAAAACTACTTATTATTGTTACGTATCCCTAATTTAATTAAAATTTTATTTACTTTATAAACTTTTTCAATTTTAGTTTTTCTATAATAGTGCGCTACAGACCATAGTTTTAATTCAAGTGATTTCATACCATGTAATTTTCCTCTGAATATATCAATTATATCAGCAGTAACTCTAGAATTACTTGTTGATAAAACATATATATTTCTTGATTTACTATAATTAACATTACTTGAAATATGAAGAATACGCTTTATAAGTAATAATAAGAATTGATCTAATTTTTGAACTATAGTAAAATCTATAGAAATTCTTTCAGGATAAGTATATACTCCAAAATGACCTTCTGCTTCTATAAAACCCGCTAATCAATAAACAGAAATAACTGGAACTATATCTTCATACTTACTTTCTTTACTTAAGTGACTAATAGCGGGAGATATATAATTAATTGGAAGTTCTTTTGATCTCAATTCTTCTATCATTTTATTTTTCATTTCAGTAGTTAATTCTTTATTTTCTAAAATATAATAAGCTTCTTTAAACCGTACGTAATTAAAATATTTACTAGTTAATAAAGGATATTTATCAAAAATAGGAAAAATTACTTGATTTAAAACTTTTCTATCTGTAATTCTAAAATTACCTCAACTTTGTTTTGAGCTTTTAGAAACACTACCATAGCCTAATTTTTTTTTAATATAGTAAAGCAATCTTAAATTATATTCAGATTGGCTTAAACTAAATTGAAGACGAAATGTTCCTCCAGATTTTACAATACTGAAACAACCATCACCGTCTGTGAATCCAACTAATCACAATTTAAACTTTTCTTCTTCGCTTAAATTATTTCATTTATTTTTATATTTTTCGTTTTCACGCATCGAGTAGAGTTTTATTGCCTCTAAGTTACCAAAGAGCAACACCTTATCCTTCAAAAGTGTTCAACCTGTCGGTTATTTAACTAGTTTAACTTATCCATCTCGTTATTGTTTATCCTGATTACATTAAACATAAAATTTGTTTAATGAATCTCAATTAAATTGAGTTCTTTTAGTATTCATGCTATTTTTAATGGATAATAATTCTAAAGTTCCTTCTTGAGTAGTATGCTTTTGACTAATTTTAATTTGATATGCTTTAGCTCAATCTAAGAAATCTTGATGTTTAGAACTAAATAAAGGATAAGCCTTTAAATAGTTTATTAATATTTCACAAGAACTTTTTTTATTTGTTCTTACAATATATGCTTGTTCAATGTAATCCTGTTTAATTCTTTTTATCTCGTTCACAGTTTTTACATCAAGAAACTCTTGTATCTTTTTCATATAAATAAGATTAGAGTTATCTTTTTTAGCTAAACTTGTTTCTAGTTCAGCTTTGTATAATTGTTTTTGAGATAAAGTCATATAGCATCTAACTCTATTTGCTATACCATTAACATTTAATTCAAAACCACAATGAAAACTACCATCTGCTTCAATAAACCCTGCTAATCAGGGGTTGTCACCTAGTGAACTAGGATCTAACCCTAATTTAGTTATTTGAGTATTGTTTTTAGCGTTTAATCAATCAATTAATCTGTATAAAGCCTCTATTTTAGGAGTCCTCATATTACCATTTAGCAGTATAGCAATCTTTTGTATAGAATCAAGGTTCTGAAATAAAAGATTTACATAACTTGTATTCTTAGGATACACCAGTGTACCGCCATTAATAACCTCTTGGAATTTAACAGCTAAAGGGGCATCCTTTTTTACAAAAGTGATTTTTACTACAGGATACAACAATTTACCCTTTTGATTTCTAATTGTTTTAGGGACAATTATTGATCCATCTCCTTCTATTAATCCTGCTAAATAACTTCCTAATTGTTTATCAGTGAAGTTATGATCAGGTAAAGAAGAGATAAGGGAAGATTTCGGTATTTTATTTGATTTGCCTGCCTTCTTTATAAAACACTGTTTAAACTAGACGTATATTTACATATACGGATTGGACTATATCTTCACCGTAATTAATACGTGTGTACCACGTCTAGTCTCTGAAGACCCCACTACATACATATTAGTATCTAGGGGTTTCCTGCTGATTGTCCGTACTGAGTGTAGGAATTTCCAGCAAATAGTGATATGCAATATAATAATTATTTATTATAAGGGCACAGGTAAAGTACCTACTCCACCTTCAATACAAGCAGAGAATACTAATAGTATTAAACTAGGAGGTAATAATCAGAAACTTATATTA
Source organism: Fusarium buharicum (assembly GCA_014822075.1). Taxonomy (NCBI): domain Eukaryota; kingdom Fungi; phylum Ascomycota; class Sordariomycetes; order Hypocreales; family Nectriaceae; genus Fusarium; species Fusarium buharicum. The sequence goes on from JAATHB010000036.1 coordinate 59,118, forward strand.
TTTAGTCTAGGGAATCGTATTATTTATTATATTTATAGCAGTATCTAGTTAGTGTTTCAATCAACTAGGATTAATATTTTCTTTTAAATTTTTAATATTATTAATTAAATCCTCGGTTATTCTTGTATTAGTTTTTCATTTAAATCAACCATAATGATAATACCTTTCTTCAATATGCATAGTAACTTTGTTATAATATTGAAGTTGCTTATCACGAACATGATGCCTGAATTGAATACCAGTATCAGATAGTCTTTTACCTTCATAAGGTTCTAAAAATTTAGCTAACTTATCCGTATCCGTATCTGGAACAGGATTATTTATATCTAAATTATTAGGCCTTTGAGGCCCTTGAGGCTCCTCAGGACCTTGAGACCCTTGAGGTTTTTGAGAATTTTCTTGAAATGAATTAATATTTTCTTCAGTTATTGGAGAAGTATTCAATATAGAATTACTTGAACAAAAAACTTCACTAATATCTGATATATAAAATAAATGTATAATTTTTATTCCCAGGAGTGAAATAAGAATAACCGGAGTAATATATACAGCTATTGAATTAACACAGGTATATAATAAAAATCTTATATATAATAGACCCCTATTTCAAATCTGGGATAAAAATCGATTACTCTTGTATTTTCATACAAGAACGGACTATGTCTTCACCCTTAAATAAATTTGTATTTAAGGGGCTTCGCGTGTAGTCTCTGAGGATCCTACTCATAACTTATGTAGCTTAGCTGCCTTAAGTCATTTTGGTTTCCTGCATATTCTTCCCATGTATACATAAGTTTTACGACTAATTTAGTTATTTGCACAATTTTATGAGTAGCTTTAGCTTGCGCAGCAGTAAACTCCAATTAGGTGTCTATGTATCTGTTGACTGGAAAATTCATTCCATTTTCGAGAGATTCTATGCATACAGCGTAGTCATAATTAAAAAGTTTACACTTTTTAACGGCATTCCCTGGATTTTTGGGGCCATATAAAAATAACAAAATAGTTACAATTGTAAGTTTAAGCGGATAATTTATTTAAATGATCTCAATTGAAATAAGATCTATTTCTATTCATACTATCTCTAACAGAATCGGTTTTAGTTAGACCTTCTTCTGTATAATGTTTGTTTTCAAGGATTAATAACACAATTTCTCTTCAATCTTTATAATCTAAATATTTACTTGAGAATAAACAATATCTATCTAAATAGTTTACCAAAATTTCAGTCGAATTTTTACTTGATGCTGTAAGAATATAATATTCATTGTTTGTAGATTTATGAGTTCTAGTTAATAGACTACAATTGAGAAATTTAGCTATATTTGTTAAAACATCTAAATAACTGTTACCTGTAACAGGATCTAATATTCTCTGCTCAATTCTTAACCTACAAGATATTTTTCTTTTTTTTGCGTTATTTTCTACTTTAGTATGTTGAACTGAAAAACTTCCATCTGAATCAATAAATCCGCTTAATCAACTATCATTAGCCAAAGAACTTTCTTTTAAATGTAACTTATCCATATTAGTATTATGATGTTTATTTAATCAATCAATCAATTTATACAATTGATGTATCTTAGGTGTTCTTAATTCACCATTTATTAAAGAAACTATTTTCTTTAAACCTGCTACAGGTGAAACTACTAATACACAAGCATTGTCTTTAGGTTTATATCTAATAAAACCTGAATCTAAAATAGCTAATAGTTTTTTGGCTAATGGTTCATTTTTTAAACTAAAAGTTATACAAAACCTTGGGTTATCTTTCTTTTTATCACTGGCGCCTGGATTTCGTATTCAAATATGTCCATCGCCTTCAAATAAGCCGGCTAGATATGAATTAAAATTATTACTTTTAACATTTGTACTATAATATCTTTTGTTATTTATTATACCCCCAGGGCTGTCCTTTTTTTTTGCCATATCTGGACCACCTACCATCAAGGGCATTAAGAAATTTCCAAATCCCCCTATTAATGCTGGCATACGTTTTACCTATTCTCTTTCGAAAATAGCCGGACTATATCTTTATCTTTAAACACTTAATGTATCTACTAAGATATTTCACGTGTAGTCTCTGAGGATCCTACTCTATAAGAATGAAACTTCTTCTTATTTTTGGTTTCCTGCTGATTACCTAATCCTTTAAATGTCACTGTATTCCACTGCTATTCTGTAGTCCGCGGTACTAGTTTTAAAGGCTCTAAAGGGTTTCCAGCATACAGTGAAAAGTAAGTAAGACATTTCTATCTTACCCGGCCATGCCATTTCTATTTAATCTTTATACGTAAATTTTCATTTTCCTCTATAATAACCTGATCTTACTCCTTTTAAATAATCTCTAATAGTTTTATGATCACCTTTTAAATGGTTAGCTAAACTATTTAATGATGGAAATACTAGATTTTTACTAGAATCATCTTTAAATTCAGCTAATATACCTTTAGATGCTGGGTGTTTTTTATCATATATTATTCTTTTATTAGAAACTAATTGTTTTATTTCATCCAAACTTACTAAATTAGTATTTTCAGACTCTTCAATGATATCTATTGAAAAGAAAAAAGAATCCAAGTATATAACACCTGTATCTAAACAATTACTTAAAGTTTTATGATGAATTTTTATAGTATCATACATATGTTGTTTTGAATTAAATATATATAATAAAGTAAAATCTTCTATATTATAAATATATATAGAAGTTCCTCTTTGTTTACGTAATCTATCTCGTATTTCTTGGCTCATAGGTGCATGATAACCAGAACTACTTGCAACTAAATCTACATTTAAACTTGGTTTTAATTTATCTATATAATATTGTTCTAATTTAACAACCTCATCTAAAGTAGAATTCTCATCCAATATATAAATAGTTAAATTTGCATTTTCAAAACCATATTTGTTAAAATAACGTAAAACTCTACGTGCTTTAGTTTTAAGTATTGAAGGCATAAAATAAGAACTTATTCTATTATATAAATTAATAGAATGTCCTACATATACATGTTTATTATCTTGTCACACATAAACACCTTTTTGATTTTTAGCTACTTTAACTATAAGATTTCTATTTATAAAAGGATTTTCTATAAACACTTTAGTATATTTAGGTATATTATCATCGTTATTATTATTATTGTTATTGCTAGGATTAGTAATTTTGATACTATTTTGGTGCTTTGGTTTAGAGTTAGAGTGAAAATTACGATTAAATAGTATTCTTTTGTCGACCATAAAGAATATCATTAATATAGCGTGAGCTGTAATGACACTGTTATATAATTGATTATTAGAAATATATTGAACACCTGGTCCACTAAGCTCCAATCTTATTAAGACTGAAAAAGCTGTACCTAATAATCCTGAGAAAAGAGCGAATATTAAATATAATGTTCCTATATCTTTAGCATTAGTAGAATTAAATCATCTTTCAAACCCCATAGACATTTGAGATTTTAATGCTAAACTAGATTGGTGGGAACAACTCTCCTTATCTAAAGACAAAATTAGGCAATAATTAAAGTACTTTTTGTGAACATAATTTTTCACTTAAAAATTATTAACTAATATTTTTAATTAATAATTACGAGATATGCTTAGCTTCTTACTAGGTTTAGGTGCTTTAGCAGCAGCAATAGACGGAGTCTATTGCAGCTAAGCCTACTTTTTTGTCTTTTTTTTTTTTTATTTTATTAATAAATATTCTAGCTTTACTAGCTCTAGTATTACTTATAGCTGTCCTTCGCTATAGCTTTAGCTTGCATGGCTATTAGTAGGCTACTAGTAGGCTACTAGTAGCGCAAATTACAGAAGGGGTTGCACAGCTTGCTATAAAATAGCAAGCTATGCACAGAGCAAGCTGTTCATGCTCTGCTCCGCCATAGCTTTAATTAAAGCAGTAGTAATAGAGGGAGTCTCGCGAATTTAAATTAATGTAATGTAATAACTGTTCTACAATCATATTATATTTTATAGCTTTAGTTTTAGCTTGCTAATTCCTGCCGATTCCTTATTTGATAGTAGCAGGAATATACACACGTCTATAAAATTAAATTGAATTATTTGATTATGGTTACTAGTGCTGCATAGACAGAGTCTATGCACGCAGTAATAAATTAATGCAGGCTAGCTTCCTATTCATAGCAAGCTAGGAATAGGAATAGCCAGCAGACTGCATCCATAAAAGTACTATTCTATAATATTTTAAATACAAATATTTATATTCCAGCAGATTTTCATACAGGGAGGAATCTGCTGGAATCAGCCAGCTCGTAGCTTTAGTGGTGCGCTAAGGCACACAACGTTATAGAGGGCTACGGGTCAGCTAGTAACCAGTATTAATATAAGCTCTACGAAGCTGGCTTTGCAGCCAGGAGGCTAGAAGGAGCACTTGAATACAGACTCCATCATGGCTAAAAAAAAAAATGCTATTTTTTAGACTGTCTTGGAGTATTTCATAACAAGCTCTCCTTTAGGAATCAGAAGGGCACCCTCCGGGTAGCTTGCTAATTCCTAGCTTTATATAAAAATATAGCTAGGGATAGGAATATTCATAGGAAGCAGGTAAAAAAAAAATAATACATAGTTTGCTATGCATTATTTTTTTTTTTTTTTACAGCTTCTATGAAATACTAGCTGCGCAAGCTAAGCCTAGGTATTGCACCCTTAATTTATATATAATAACAATCATTGCTGCTATTTAGTGAAATTATTATAGTCTAATTAAGCTATAGCTTGTGCATTAATACGAGCTGTGATATCTTAATAGATATTTCTATAAAAATATGCGTACGAGCTGCGCCTACATAAAGCTAACCATCAATACAGTTTCTAGCTTGCTATGAATAGACTTCGGATTACTCTCTCCCTTCTAGCTTTATTTCACAGCGTGCGTATTCATTAGCTTGCGCACCGGAGTGCGCAAGCTAATTCATTAGCAAGCTGAAGCTGGGGAGTAGGAATATAGCAAGCTATCCGTACTAACGTACTAATACTACAATAAATAAATTCATCTATATTAATAGTAACTTATTTGCATTTATAAATATTAGTTTATCTATCATTAATAAGCGACTAAAACCAAGAGCATAAAATAACGAGCAGCTAGCTTTAGCTTGCTTTATTAAACAGCGAGCTAAATCTATAAAAAAGATTAAGGAGGAATTGAACCTCATGCAAATGATCTGCAATCACCGTGTAAAACCGTTTACAATCTTAATCTTTCCCTTGGCTACAAAGTAGTCCTTTAAAAAAAAATAGCTAAAAGCCTTTTTTTTTAGTTATTTTTTTTTACTACTGTAGCTTTGCAGCTAAAGGGAAACTATACACCATAAAATTTATATATTTTTAGTGTTATTTTGTAATTCTAAATCTACAAGAGTATTTTCTAATATACTTACAGCAGGTAATATGAATAAGAAATGAGAAAAGTATAAAACAGTACTTAATTGTCCTATTTCTATAAACGGACTTTCTACATGTTTAGCTCCTAATTGCATTAACATTAAGAAATTTATTAAGAATATATAGAATACTATCTTGCTTAAAGGTCTAAATTGTAAACCTTTAGTTAAACCTAGATCAGTTTTAGGTAAGATTAAAATAATTAATATTGCAGCTAACATGGCGATAACTCCTAATAATTTATTAGGTATAGATCTTAAAATAGCATAGAAAGGTAATAAATCGATTGTCAATTTCAAATATCTCCCAGGGAGAATGAATGACAGCTTTATAAACCTAATTTATATAACATTTCTTTAATAAAATAAGGTTTTACTAAAGTTATTAAAGAATCCATAGATTCTTTAAATATATAAATACGGGGTTTATTATCCCTGTTATAATGTATAGAGCATCTAAGATTAAATTTATCCTGTAGAGTAAACATTAATTTATCGACATCCGCATTAGAAAATCCATAAACACTTAGATGTAAACCACTACCGTGTTTACTTCCATCATCTTGTATTCAAAAAGCTAAACCACGAGGAGTTAACAATTCCCTTATGTTTTCAGGAACTATTTTTTTCTTATTTGCATCATAGAATAATTCTCTATATATATTAAAACAGGGAAGTTGCATAGTTGTGAAAGATATAGCACTATAAGTTTTTTTAGTTCTATTATCCACTACTAATCTAGATTGAGGTATATAATCATTTGCACAATAAGGAGTAAAGAAACTTAATACGTAATCAAAATATTCTTTATGTTTTATTGCGGTTTGAGCATAAACTAATCTAGAGTTAGCAGTTGGTGATCTTCGTACTATGTGGGCATCACCAAGTAAAATCCCTATTAATACTTCTTTACTTTCATCTGGTAATTTTACTGCAGCTCTTTCAGACGGAGATAAACGAATTATCCCTTTTGTTGAACGTGCAGCAAATAATACCCGACTATAAATAAATAATATTATAGAAGATAAATCCATTGATGGTTGTTAAATACATAGTATTTCTACTATGGTCGGACTATATCTTCAATTATAGAGCTTGCGCCTATAATTGTCTCGTGCATAGTCTCTGAAGATCCCTTTGTACAGTTTAGGTAATAACTAAACTTAAAAGGTTATCCTGCTGATTGTCATATTCAAATATATTACATTTAAATGGGTTCCCAGCAATTCTCGAGATTTTAGAATGACATTTATTTTACTCTATCATTCAGGTACTATAGCAGGAGGAGTTTGCATAGGGTTAGCCATTATATAATTATCACTATCACCTAAAACATTAGGCATGAAGAATACAAACATACCTAAAACAAATATAAAAATAAATATAGTAATTAAATCTTTAAATAAGAAATAAGGAGCCATAGGCATTCTATCATAATAAACTGGAACACCTAAAGGGTTACTTGATCCAGCTGTATCATGTAAAGCTATCATATGCATTAAAACTAATGCTGCTAATATGAAAGGTAATACAAAATGTAAAGCAAAGAATCTATTTAAAGTAGCGTTATTCACAGAGAAACCTCCTCAAATGACAATATAATTATGTATAATTTTTAATTTATACTTTATATCCTTTCAGATATAATTAGACTACGTCTTGAATTTTATTTAATACGCTGCTATATAGCTAACGTTATAAAACCCTGGGGTTATCGTGTTGAGCTTATTGTTGGTTTAACTCACTCATTAGTCGTTGAACGTCCTTAATTCCTTTTAATTAACCGAATTAAGTTCCGCTACAAATAATTTAATAACAGGGAGGTAAGTTTATGTTATTAAATGTTCTTGTAATTTTCCCCATTTGCCACTAAAAAATAATTAGAGCATAGCTTATAAAATAGCTAGCCTTATTTTTAAGGAGCCCATTTTACAGTTTTGGGTAATGTAATTTACTATAACGCATAGAATTTTGTAAATTATTTAATCATTTCATATATTGAATGTACTTTAATCCTATTAAAGGATGTAAACCTTCGAAAGAAAAGAAATTTATAACTGTTTGAATATCAGATTTAGAACTAACGCCAAACTGATTAAAATTATTAGTAGTGTCTATTTTTCTTGTAGTATTAAACACTAATTTAAATGCTTCAAATAAATTTGTATGTATTCTTTGTTTTAACTGAAAACAACCATCATTATTGCTTTTAATAAAAAAAGAACCTTCATCGACACAAATAAGCCACTTACCATATTAAACATTATAACCCGATTTTATACAACATTGATTCAGCCATATATGGTTTCACTAATTCACGTAAAATAGGCATAGAACGTTTACTTATATAAATTCTAGGTTGAGTTGGTGTATGAAAACGTAATTTGCAATTTAAATTATATCTAATTACTAAAACATTCATTAAACGAACTATGTCTATTAATTTATAAGAATCAGTACAAAGAATTAAACCATGCTCTTTAGCAGACCCGTCACCCATTATTAAATGTGCTAAAGCTACAGGAGTTAAAAGATTATATATATCTTCAGGTACTACTTTTACTTTGTCTATATAAAATAAAGATCTTAATTCATTAAAGCATGGCAATCCCCTAGTACGGAAATATAGAGCAAAATCTACTCTGCTTTTTCTAGTATTTTTAACTAAACTAGGGTAAAGGTTGCAATAGTGAGCTAGAATAAAGTAAGCAAATCAAAGATAGTTTGAGTTTCTTAGACCTTGTTTAAATGTTAGATGTGGATTTTCATGCGATTTAGAAGAAGATAGATTACCATCAGATAAAAGTATTCCAATAACAACACTCCTTTGATAAGGTGGTAATACAATCATGTTTTTCACTATTTTTGTATAACGACCTCCCCCTGCTGTTGAATTTAAATTAGAGCCTCAAACTACTATATTAGTATTTTCAGGTTTAACTGTATTTTGTTCTATAGGTGAGTAGGCTGTGCCTACTCTAAAAGATTTTAAAGAGTTATTTTTCATTTTTATTGCTATTAACTAGAAAATAAAATTTATAGGATTCTTGTCTTAATCATATAAAGACTAAAAAAAACAAGAATTTTTAATTAATTATATATTTATAAATATATAAACTGCTAAACAAGCAAAACTATTGTAAATATTATAGATAAGGGTATGAGTAAACAATTTAATAGAGGTGTTTATGAAATAGCAAGCTAAAGCTACTCATAAATTATTTGTTTACTCACTACATGTTCTACATTTTTTTTACATGTTCCAGATCTCTATAATACTTTAATAGATTATAATAACTCTTTCTATTAGAACATAATCTTTTATACTCTTTTTTCACTCTTTTATATGTAAGAGGGTTTTCTCTAACAAATTCAACAAGACCAGGGTATTTTGAAGGATCTTTAAATCCTACAATTCAATTTTTAAAGAAATGTAATAATGTGTAATCCTTTGCATTTTCCGGTAATTTAAATACAGGTTCAATATTGTCTTTTGATGGTATTTGATCAAACATTTTTATATCATTTTTAAGAATAAGCATAGCCAAATTAAACTGATTAATTCTAGTTTCAGTTAAAAAGAATATGTTATTATGTATTAATAAAGGAAATAAAACTTCTTGTAATTCAGTTCTATTTATTACTAATTTACAACTTGGACTTCTTAAATCTTTATATACATTTACACCACCCAATTTTAAAGTAGAACGGATATATTCCAAAGTTGAAATATCTTCTATATGTAAAGAAATAACTAATTTCATAGTTATAAATCCTTTAGTTGTTTTAGTAATTTGAATATAACCATCTCCATCTATTAATCCGACTAAAAAGGCTAAAAAAGATGTAGGAACGTTAACATAATCTTTTTTATCAAATAATTTATTCATTTTCTTTAAAGCGTTTTTATGTACATTACCTATTGTAGGCAATATTGAATATATAAAAATCATACTAATACCCAAAACTGTAGTTTTTATTGACTCAACTATATCTTGTCCAATTCATGGAACAGCACTAATTAAATTAGTAATAACTGTAGCACCTCATAATGACATTTGTCCATAAGGTAAAACATACAAGCTTGCTTATTTACTTGCATTATCATATTGATCAGTCTCATACTTAATTGCAGCTTGCAACATATTAATATCTGCATAAGGATGGATATTTGTATTTTTTATATATATACAAGGCTGTGTAATTTGAATACGTATAGAAGGCTTTTTAGCTCATCTAAAACCAAAAGTATATATATTACATGTAGAACTATCCTTTTGTAATAAATCAGTCAAGATTTTTTCTTGATGTAAAGTCAAGTTATAGTAATCTCTAGTGGCAAAACCCATGTAGTGACATCTCTTATTCGGTTCCACAGATTCATTTTTGGTAATTTGCATAAATATTTTTCTGGAGATGGGATAATCTCTATTTGGGTTAGGGTTCCGAAAAAGTAAGTCTCAAGTATAATTTGCATTATTTATACTTGAAATGGGAGTATTTGAATTAGTTTCCATCAATAATATATATATGTTGAATAACAAGGCTATTACTAAAAATATTCATTCTATATGAATTTTATCAAAAAACCACCCTATATCATAAAAAGGTATTGTAACTATAACTAATGGGAACGATAGATAAGCAGAAATTGAACTTTCTAAAGCCATCGGATATTTATTAAAACTAGTTACTTTACCTGATTTAACATAAATAACCTTTTTATACATATACCTGCCAATAAATAGATTAGTTGATTTTACTAAAAAAAAATAAGCTAGAATAACTTTGAATTCGTATATTCTACTAGTTAAATTATATTTAACTAGAAGCCTCGACTGTGCATTAAGCAGCATTTCAGCCACCCACCAGTGACCCAGTCTGTCGCGATCCTCTAGAGAACCGACGATCTCTTATTATATATTATAATACTTTGATCGTTTTCACTAGTATTGCCAAAAAATTAGAGGGGCAACTTCTAGCTTGCTATGAAATAGAGCCTTCGGAGAAGTTAGCGCAAGGTACTTTGCTCACCGCCTAAATTTTTCAATAACCCCGTCGGATTATTCCACTTTTATCTTATTTTCTTCTAGAAGTTACATAAGAAATTTAACTTGTGGGACTATAGATTAATAATAGTTTATTTGTAATTTACAATTCAACGTTTTAATAATACTTTCTTTTCAGTTTTTAAAGCTCTATATATTGTTTTTTGGTTACAATTTAAGCTTAAAGTCGCATCATTTATACTACTATATTCACCAAACACTGTGTTATTCTCAATATTATAAAGTATAATAGGTTTAGAAGCTTTTCTCATATTATCTAATGCTTCTTTATTAAACTCTACTTTATTTAAAGCACGCGCTTCGCTCCGTATCATTCTTTCTATAGTAGTACTACTAAATTGTTTATTTTTATTTAAGTTACCTATTAACATGCGCCGTTCTTCACTGTAATTAGCTTTCATTTTTATTCTATCTAATTCAGTATGCTTATAACCAAAACTAGACCCGGCTTCAGTTAATATATTATAATTAGGTAATAAAGATTTTAAATAAAAATCTTCTACATCTATAAGGTTTTTATTATTTTCTACAGTTGTTTTTTCTGTAAATGTTTCTAATACTATAAATACAAAGTTGTCTATACCATAATTATTTACAGCTAACTTTACTATCTTACTTCCAGTAAGATTGATTAAATGTCTGTAGAATCTAGTAAATAACTTATCAGTAGAAGCAGATCCTACATAAAAATCATTAGTAATCTTATTTAAAATTAAATAAACACCACTTAGACCTTTTGTTTGATCTTTAATCTTATCTTTAGTATTTACATATCTAAGATCTTCAAATATAAAAACTGGTTTTATATTTTTATCTGTTAAAAATTCTGAAACAATTTTAGAGGAGGGCTGATTATTTACTGGTGAAGAAGTACTGTAAGATCTTACTTTTTTTAGATAAGTACCATTATATCTTGTTGAATTAAAAATCACACCATTATTAAACCATTTTGGGCTATGTTGGTAACCCAGGAATCCTGTAACTATCATAACGATAAGGATTATTGTACCTATGACTCATGTCAGTGTTCTTGGTGCTCTATATGATGCGTAATATATACCTCTTCCTATGTGTAAGTACACTAAAAAGAAGAAAGCTGATGCTGTGTTACTATGTAAGTAACGTACTAATCATCCATTGTTTACATCACGCATAATCAAATAGTATTAAATTAAATTATTATCTACTATAATCTAATCCCTAGACGCACTATCTATGGGCTTAGATGTGAAAATATATTTATTTTTATAAAGTTTATTAGTATCAATATAACGATTACAAGTATTACTACTAGGTTTTAAACCTAATGCTTTATGTGCAGTACTAAATGAAGCAAAAGGAGACCCATTTACCATTTCTGATCCATCATAAATATAAACAATCTTAGGATTTTCTGATCTATTGGCTATACTATATTTACGAACATTTTCTGTGTGAGGTATATTAAGTTTTACTTCAAAAGGTGGCTGAAGCTCTATAATAGCATTAAATCTTTCAGTTATATCAATAATCTTATTATTAATATCACTTACTGATGAAGACTTCATCGTGCTATATCTTTTATTTAGAGTACCTGAAATATCTAAAAATAAATTCTTACCTTCTGTTGTATAATAATATCCATGAATTTTTAATAGTAAGGCCATTCTTCAGAGTTTAAAGTCTATAGCTTTACGAGAGTAAAACTTAGATGAATCTAAATATGGTAATAGGTAATAATATAAAGCATCTACATTAGCTATTGCTAATGATACTACATTAGTTCTTATATTAATCGTATTTGTAACGCTTATAGGAAGTATTTTATTATTAGGATCCTTATGTAGTGTAGCATTGTTTGATAAGTCCATCAAAAAATTTATTATACCATTTAAACATTCTTGACTAGTATTTTTCTGTGCTACTTGAAAATACAACGCTGAACCTGTTTTAATACCGAAGGTACCTTCACCTTCTATAAATCCTATAAGTCAATTTGGGTTTATTATAATTTGAGATTTCGAAGTACCATATGTGAATACCTCTCTTTTAGAATTCATACTATTCTTAATAGATATAATTTTGGCTATTACTGTCTCAGATAGTACTTTATTTTTAGCTTTAATAATAACTACTTCATTAAAACTAATAAAGTCTAACTTTTTACTAGTATGAAGTGGATACTGTTTAAAGATGTCACATAACTTATTTATATTTAAAGAATCTTCGACGATAAAAGAACAACTATTTCTACTACTTTCTTCCACAACTCTACCAAAACCTAGCTTAGATTTAATTATGTAAAGTACTTCTACATCGTCAATATGTAAATTTATTTTAAATCTTAATTTAACATATTTACGGTCTATTGATATTAAAAAATTACCTTCAGCATCAGTAAATCCGCTAAATCAATATAAAAAGTCTTCATTTTGTGACGCAAGCATGTGTACTCTGTTAGAAGAATTGTCTACTCTGAGGCCGTCTTCATTTAAATAAGCCGCGGAGTTAGTGAACTTACGAAATCCCATTTTATTTTTATAACCTGATACAAAAATAAACAATGATAAAGTTATGCCTTCAAAGAGGCATAGATATATAATCTATACTACTCTACTTTCCAGTAGAGATTGGACTATATCTTCATCTATGTTTAGAGGTTAAATCGTCAAACCTAAATCAGATGTCGGGCGTGTAGTCTCTGAAGATAATACTAGATATAAAATAACATCTAGTAGTTTCCTGCTGATTGTCTTGATAAAGGTTTTCCAGCAATTAGCCCAATTTAAAGAACACATTATGCTGATATATGTTCTACAGAATTAAATGCTTCTAATACTGAAGGATTATAGTGCATAGCTAAAGTAACCCCAGTTACAATTTGTATAACTAAACAAACTAATAATAAAGATCCGAAATTTCATAAGTAACTTATATTACTAGGTTGTGAAGCGTCTATTATATAACCATTAGCTAATTTTAATAAAGGGTGATTTTTTAATATTCTCATGAAAATTGTCAATTATTTATATATTGTATATAAATATACTATTATAGCTTTAGCTTTGCTTCTAGCTTTTAGCTTTTACCTGGCTAGCCTTTATGTGCTCTTCTGCTACACAGAGAAGCAGGGTAAAAAAATGCAGATTCCCTATTCCCCCCGGGGG